>CAUYQG010046859.1:0-20553 GCA_963574415.1 Tarsius wallacei | reverse complement strand
TAAGAATACCCCAAGACATACAAACTCTCAAAAGTTATATACAAAAATACAATACTGAAAGCAGTGAGAGAAAAGAACAAAATAACATATAAGGTTCACTCCTTCAGTATCACTCCATCACTATCACTGATGAATATAGATTTCCTTCTTTACTTTTCATTCTTTTTTCTCCTCTGACTGTGTATTTTCAAATAATCTGTCTTTGAATTTACTGATTCTTCTGTTGATCAATTCAGATTCTGATGCTCTCTATTGCATTTTTCATTTTGTTCACTATAGTTTTTTATTTCCAGGATTTTTTTTTTTTAAGTTTAAAGGTGTGGGGTGAAATTCAGGATTAGGTACATAAATGGTCATTGTACAGGTAAAGTTTGGGCCTCCCACTGGTCCCCACTTTGCCTGATCTGAGATCAGATACCCCTTGATGTTGTATCATCCTGCACCCCCACCCCAGCAGTGTCCCACTACTGCCAATCCATTTCTTTCAGTATTATGGTAAATTTTCAGGGTCCACTTATGAGTGAGAACATGTGGTACCCTGTTCTTTGTTTCTGTGAAAGATCACTGAGTATGATAGACTTTTAAATACATCCAAGTTGCTGTGAAGTCCACATTTTTGTCCTTCTTTATGACTGTGTGATATTTCATTGCGAATATGTACTACATTTAAAAAATCCAGTCCAGTTTTGATGGGCAGCATGGTTGGTTCCATGCTTTTGCTATTGTGTATAGTGCTGCAATAAATATGCATGTGCAGATATCTTTTTGTAGAATGATTTGTGTTCTTTTGGGTATATTCCCAGTAGGGGAATTGCTGGATCATTTGGAAGTTCAATTTCTAGTTCTTTCAGAAATCTCCACACTGTCTTCCAAAGAGGTTGCACTAGTTTGCATTCCCACCAGTAGAATAGAAGCATTCCTTTTTCTCCACATCCTCACCAGCATTAGTTGTTGTTTGTTTTATTAATGCTGACCATGCTTACTGGAGTTAGGTGGTATCTCAGTGAGGTTTTGATTTGCATTTCTCTGATGATGAGTGAGGCTGCACACTTTTTCATGTGTCTGTTGGCTGCTCGTATGTCCTTTTTTGAGAAGAGTCTGTTCATGTCTTTTGCCCTTTTTAATGGAGCTGTTTGTTTTTTCTCCTTTTGGCATGTTTGTGTTCCTTGTAGATACTAGATGTTAGGCCTTTGTCAGATATACAGTTGGCAAATATTTCTTCACATTCTGTGGGCTGCCTCTCTGCTCTCTTGATGGCTTCTTTTGCTTTGCAGAAGCTCGTTAGTTTGATGAGGTCCCACTTGTCTATCTTATTTCTTAGGGTACGGGCATTTAGGGTTCTGAATAGGAATTGGTTGCCTGTTCCAGTTTCCATAAGGCTGTCTCCTGTGTTTTCTAAGATTCTTATAGTTTGAGGTTTTATGTTTAGGACTTTGATCCATTTGAGTTAATGTTTGTGTATGGGGATGGGTAGGGGTCCTGTTTCAGTTTCCTGCATGTGATCAGCCAGTTTTCCCAGCACCAATTACTGAATAAGTTCTTCTCTACCCAGTGGTTGGTTTTGGAGACTTTGTCAAAGATGAGTTGGTTGAGAAATTGAGACTTTGCTTCCGGAATCTCTATCCTGTCCCATTGGTCTATGTGTCTGTTCTTGTACTAGTACCAGCCTGTTTTGATTTCTGTAGCCTTACAGTGAAGTTTGAAGTCTGGAAGTGTGATACCTCCTGCTTTGCTTCTTTTGCTAAGGATTGTTTTGGCTATTTGTGGTCATTTATGTTTCTATATGAATTTCTGCATTTTCATTTCCACATCTGAGAAGAATGATGTTGGTAACTTAATAGGTATTACATTGAATCTTAGATTGCCTTTGGTAGGATGGACATTTTAACAATGTTGATTCTTTCTGTCCATGAGCATGGAATACTTTCTCATTTGTTTGTGTCTTCTTGGATGTCTTCAAGCAGTGTTTTGTAGTTCTCATTGTAAAGGTCTTTCACTTCTCTGGTTAGGAAGATGCCGAAGTATTTTATTTTTTTGTGGCTTTTTGTGAATGGGGTTGTGCTTTTTATTTGAGTCTCTACCTGCTTGTTGTTGGTGTATGTGAATGCAACTGTCTTTTGCACATTTATCTAGTTCCATGATACTTTGTCAAAGTCCTTTATCAGTGCAAGCAGGTTTTTGACAGATTCTCTTGGATTTTCAATGTACAGGATCATATCATCAGCAAAGAGGAATAACTTGATTTCTTCTTTTCCTCTTTGGATACTCCTGATTTCCTTCTCTTGTTTAATTGCTGTAGCTAGGACTTCCAATACAATGTTGAACAAAGGGGGTGAGAGTGGGCAGCCTTGTCTTATTCTGGATTTCAGGGGAAATGTTTTCAGTTTCTGTCCATTTAGCAGTATGTTAGCTGTGGGTTTATTGTAGATGGCGCTTACTATTTTGAGATATGTTCCTTCTATACCTAGGTGTTTGAGGGTTTTTATCAAGAAGGGATGCTGGATTTTATCTAAAGCTTTTTCTTCATCTAATGATATAATTGTGTAGTTCTTGTTTTTACATCTGTTGATGTATTTAATTACATTTATGGTCTTGCAAATGTTGAACTAGCCCTGCATCCTGGGGATGAAGCCTACTCGATCATGGTGGATGATTTTGAGGTGTGTTTTTGGATCCAATTGGGTAGAATCTTGTTGAGGATTTTTGCATTTATGTTTATAATGGATATTGGCCTATAGTTCTCTTTTTTTGTTATTGGTCTATTTAGTGTCTCAATGTCTTCTTTATTCAACCTGGGGAGGTTGTGTAATGTCAGAAAGTCCTCCATTTCATTTAGGTTATCAAGTTTATTTCCATATAGGTGTACACAATAATCTCTGATAATCTTTTGTATTTCTTTGGGTCAGTTGTGATTTGATCTTTTGTATTTCTGGTTGTGTTTATTTGGGCTTTGTCTCTTTCTTTTTCTTGGTCATTCTGGCTAGGGGTCCATCAATATTGTTAATTCTTTCAAAGTAGTAGTTTTGTTTTGTTGATGTTTTCTATGATTTTTTTTCTTCTATGTCCTGTATTAGTTTGGTGATTTGCATTCTTCTGCTAAAGTTAGGGTTTTGGAGGTCTTCTCTTTCTTGCTCCCTTAGGTGATTTGTTAGACTCTCAACTTGTGATCTCTCCATTTTTTTGATGTTTGCTCATCGAGATATAAATTCCCCTCTTAGAATTGATTTCATGGCATCCCAGAGGTTTTGGTAAGATGTTTCTTCATTTTCATTTTTTTCCAGGAATCTTTTAATTTCTACTTTGATTTTAGTGTTGACCTAGTAGTTGTTTGCATCATGCTATTTAGTGTCCATGTCTTATTGATTTTTATTCCACTGTGATTTTAGAAGATGCATGGCAATATTTCAACCTTATGGAATTTGTTTATGCTTGACTTATGGCCAAGGATGTGATTGATCTTGGAGTATGTACCATGTGGTGACAAGTAGAATGCATATTCTGTCATTGTTGGGTGGAATTATCTGTAGGTATCTGTTAAGTCCATTTGATCGAGTGTCAAGTTCAGGTTCTGGATCTCCTTGTTGATTTTTTGCCTTGATGATCTATCTAGGGCTGTTAGTGAGGTATTCAAGTCCCCTGCTATAATAGTGTTAGAGTTGATATCTTTTTTTATCTTACTAAGTAGTTGCTTTATAAATGCTGGTGCTCCTGTGTTGGGTGCATATATGTTTAGTAGGGATATATCTTGTTGATGGATTGAACATTTATCTGCCAGGCTCGGTGGCTCAGCCTGTAATCCCATGCCTTGGGAGGCTGAGGTGAGTGGATTGCCTAAGCCCGCGGGTTCGAGACCCACCTGGGCAGGCGAGACCTCATCTCTACAATAAATTAAAAAAAAAAAATCAGCTGGGCATGGTAGTGTGCGCCTGTAGTTCCAGCTACTTGGAAGGCTGAGGTGGAAAGATCGCCGGAGCCCAGTGGGTCGAGGCTGCGGTGGCTGGGAGTGGCCACTGCACTCCAGTCTGGGCGACAGAGTGAGACTCCAACTCAAAAAAAAAAAAAAAAAAGAACATTTATCATTATGTAGTGTCCTTTTGCATCTTTTAAAATTTTTGATAGCTTAAAGTTTGTTTTGTCTGATATTAAGATCACGACTCCTGCCTTCTTTGATCCATTTGCCTGGAAACTCGTTTTCCACCCTTTAACTTTGAGTCTCTGTGCATCCCTTGTGGTGAGATGAGTTTCCTGGATGCAGCAAATAATTGAGTCATGGTTTCTTATCCAGTTTGCCATTCTGTATCTTTTCAGTGCTGCATTAATTCATTCACACTCAAGCTGATTATAGTAATGTGATTGTTTATCCCTGTCATGAGGTTCTTATAAAGCTTTTTTTGTTGTTGTTTGCTTGTTTTCTTTTGGCTTTGGGGTTGATGTATGTGTGTGTTTTCAAGTTTGCTGTTGCACTGTATTCTTTGTTGATTCTGTGCTCTGCTATTCTCTTGGGAAGTGTGTGGTCTTCTTTTTTTTCTTTCTTCTGTGCTTAATAGCTTTTTAAGTGTCTTCTGTAGAGCTGGTCTAGAAGCTGCATAATCTCTTAGGGATTGGATATCTGGGGAGGATTTTAATTCTCTGTCACTGATGAACCTGAGCTTGACTGGGTAGGAAATTCTTAGTTGGAATTGTTTATCTTTGAGGACTTTGAATATTGGACTTCAGTCCCTTCTTGCTTGTAGTGTTTCTGCTGATAGGTCTTCTGCTCTTCTGATTGGTTTTCCCCAATAGGTAGTCTGATCCTTCACTTTTGCTGCCTATAGGATTTTTTCTTTTGTGCCTACTTTGTGTAGGCGAATTACTATGTGTCTGGGGGTTGGTCTTCTCATTTGATATCTTGTGGGGATTCTCTGTATCTCTTGTGTTTGGGTGGTCACATCTCTGGTGAGATGGGGAAAGTTTTCTTGGATTACTTCCTGGAATACTTGCTGCAAGGTATTCTCCATTTCCCTTTCTTCTGGTATACCAATCAGGTGTGGGTTTGGTTTCTTGATATAATCACATGTCTTTTATATGCTTTGTTCTTTCTTTCTGAGTTTTCTTTCTTTGTTTTTTTTACAGATTGGGTTAATTCCATGTTCTCGTCTTCAATTTCTGAGATTCTTTCTTTGGCTGGATTAGTTCTGCTTTCTATGCTTGTCATCTTGTTTTTTATTTTGTTGATGAAATTTTTTATTGCCAAAATCTCTGTTACAATTTCTTTCAGTGTTGCATCTTGTCTTTCTTGAGTATTAGTCACTCTTTCCATTGATTCCCTAATCCCTGCCATGTTCTGTGGCCAGTTGTTGGTGACTTCCATTGTTTGGGCTCTGAGGTCTGATTTTTCAGGAGTTTTTTCTTTGTTACACATGAAATTACCTGTGGTCGTCCTTTGGTTTTTTCTCATTTGTGACAGATCTCTTGCTTTTGTCTTTAGTTCTGTTATTCAGTGTCGGTGGGAGAGGCTTTCCCTTCTGATGTTTGCTCAGCCCTTTATTCATCCCCAATCTGGATTTGTTCTATTTTGAAATAGGGCTGTGGGTGGGAAGCTTTCTTGTCTCTTATGGTTTTGAGAGTCAGATAAGATGGAGGATGGGTAGCTAGGATTCAGAAACTACCTGGAAATCACAATGTTCACTGATTGTGGTATGGGTTCCCTGAAACTGACTCCATACCTCCACTCTATATGATGATGCAATGGATAAGTCTGTGTACCTCCTGAGTCCAAGATACAGGAACAGCAATGAGGAGAACAGAGAAAAGCAGAATGAAATAAGATGGACAAAAATTTTTTTAAAAAGAAAAAACACAGAACAATGAAAGCAGAAACCAAAGCAAAATATAATTGAGCACACACAAACAGAAACACACACATACACACACACACACACCAAAACAAACTGGAATAACAAAGCAAAACAAAAGAAACAATAACAACAACAAAAAAGACAGAAAAACCAAACACACACACACACACACACACCCCACACACAAAATGAAAGGAGCAGCAAAAGAGAATTAAAGGAAAAAAAAGAAAAAATAGAAAAAGAAAAGAGAAAAAATAAATTTAAATAGAACCCACACATATATTCAAACACACATTAAACTAAAAAAAATAACCAAAAGGCAAAAACAAACCAACAAAAACACCTCAAAGGTTAACACTCAGTTATTCATGTACACACATAAACAAAACGGAGAAAAACACAAAAACACGAAAACACAAAAAACAAAAGGAGAAAGAAAAAAGGGGTGGGGTATGCAGAACAAATCCTCACATATACATTCATGCACATGGAAAAAATATTAAAAATTTAAAAACCTAACAGACAATTAAAACATCTGCCCTCTTGTAACAGATTCTGTAATTGTTCCTCTCAGCTGCGTCTCTGCTGTCTTCTGCAGAGCTTCAGCCCATTCACAATCTCCCCAGTACCTGGAGAGGGCTCAGGAAAGGAAGAGGGGGTGGTGGAGGTGGGTGGGACTTTAGTCTTTCCTTCCCACTCTTGTATGGTCAAGGGTATCCCTCTGTAGTGGGAAGATGTGGGATTGTCTGTTCCTCAGGTACTGGCAGTGTGGGGAATGCTCCAGCCAGGCTTATTTTGAAGTAGAGACTTCCTATTGTGGCTGATGTCCAGGTTCCTCCTGGATCCATTCCTCTCAGTTGTGCCCCAGCTGTGTGGGTCTGATGTTCAGAGGATTGCTGAGGAGGAGGGCACTGGGTCAGCCCCAGACTCATAACTGATCTCTTTGGAAGTCTTCCTCATCCTTTTCTGGCTGCACCCCTTGCCCCATGGCTGAATCAGGGTAGGAAGTGGGGTACCTGACTCAGTACTTGTCCTGTCCCTCCAGAGTTTGTGCTTTCAGGGTATTCCTTCTGGGTCATGATCAATCTCTAAGTAGTTAATCCACTGGTCACAGAGTTTGGGTCTGTTGCTCCATGGTGAACAAGCCAGAGCACTTTCCTGCCCAGTTTTCAAGATGGTGGCAGGGTGCCTCTTCCATCTTCTCCGATGGGGTTCAGCCTCTGGGCTCCCTCACTGTGCTCCCTCTGCAGTCCTTGCTGCCAGTGTTTGACCAGGTGCCACAGTGGTGAGGCACATCCTGGAGCCAACAGTCTCTCCCACTGCAGTGGCAAAGCAGAGCCTATAGTCATCAGTCTCTGGCAGCTTCTTCCCTGGTAGGCCTTTGTTGGTTTAAAAAAATGGCACTCAACTTCTGCACCCTGGGAAGTGCTAGAGACCAAGCAGAGCATCTGTGACACCAGCTGCTTCACCAGGAGTACCCTGGCCACTTACTCCTGAGTCTCCACTCAGTCAGTCTCTCCTGGCAGCTTCTTCCCAGGAAGGGCTTTGTTGATTAAATAAATAAATAAACATAGCACTTGGCTTCTATGCCCTGGGAAGTCACTAGGGTCCAAGTTGAGCAGTTGCAGCACCAGCTGCTTCACCAGGCGAGCCTTGGCCATTTGCTCCAGAGTCCCCACTCAGTCAGCCACTCACATGCCCACTTATTCACCGACTTGTATGCAAAACTTTCCATATACTCACTCACTCACACTGGGACTTGCCTAGTCAGACTGGCTCTGCTGCCATCTTCCTCTAACCCCTAAAGTCTATGACTTTTGTCCTTCTTTATGACTGTATAATAGTCCATCATGGATATGTACCACATTGAAAAAAAAAAAATCCAGTCCACTTTCAATGGCCAGCATGGTGGGTTCCATGTTTTTGCTAATGTGAATAGTGCTGCAATAAATGTGCATGTGTAAGTATCTTTTTTAATAGAATGATTTGTATTTCCAGGTTTTATGTTAGACTTTAAAAATTGTTATTTCATTTTCTTTGTTACATTCCTTAACTGTTTCTATGTTTTCTTGAAGTTTATTTTCTAAAACAGCTGTTTTGAATTATCTGTCTGAGAGATCTCATGTCTCCATATACTTTAGGGTTAGTCTCTAGTGCCTTATTTTTTCCACTTGGTGAGGTCGTATTTCCCTGAATGTTCTTGGTGCATGTGGACATGCAAGAATGCCTATGCATTTAAGGATTAGGTATTTATTTCAGTCTTTGCAGTCTGATTCATCTTTCTTTATTGGGCCTGCCAGATATTATAAACAGACTGACTTTTATGTTCCCTGAATCTGTAACCACTGCAGTTTCCTCATCACTACTGGGTGCTTTAAGCTCAGGTTTGCTGTGGGTCTTTTGAGACTCTGAGATTAGTGTGGCCCTCTGACCTAGATGGACATGGGGAAGACCCAAAGAATTTAACTAGGTGGTGTGGAAAACCTGGAAGCCTATCCCAGTGGCCCAGCAGCACTTTGCATAGGTGGGATAGTTCCCTGACTGTAGTGAGAGGGGCTGGAGCTGAGACTGAGCTCTCTCAGGTTCTGTTTTGGAACAGAGACCTGTAATCCCACCCCAGTGGCCAAGATAGGTGCATATCCCCCAGCAGATCACTGCACAGGGAGAACAGCTCACTGACTGCAGCAAGAGAAGCTATTGCTGAGACTGGGCCCCCTCAGGACCTGCTGTAAAATGGAGGTTGCTGAGCTTGTCTCATTTTCTCAGCCAGGCATGTATCTCTACACAAGTCCCTGCACAAATGAGGCTGTTCCCTGACTTTAGTGAGAGGGACTGAATCTGAGAATGGGCCTTCTCAGGATCTGCTCTGGGACAGAGACTGGTGAGCCAATTTTGTTAGCACAGATGGGCATGTAGCTCTCAACTGCAGCAGGAGGGGGCCAGACCTGAGACTGGGCCCTCTTAGGATCTTGTGGGATGAAGGATGGTGAAAATCTCATGGAAACTCAGATTCTCAGGCTGTGATATATGGGTGAATTACCCTCTGGGTCCTCGTTGGAGCAGTTCCGGGCTGAGATCTCAGCTGATTGGGGCAGGAGCTGAGCCACAGGGTGACTTTCAGGTTTACTGCTAAGATTGGTGTTAATGGGCAGACAACAACAACCCTCTTTGTTGGCACATTAGTGTGCACGATTCCATTTAACCCTTTAGCAGATGTTTTTGGTTGCAGTCTCAAAGCCAAATGGGACTGTAACCAACTCCCTTGGGTATGGGGCCATTTTGAGACTGGAACTCAGTAACACAATGTGTAGGTCTGCCACCTGGGCACTGGTCTGTACTCTCAAAACAACCTTTCTAGGTTTGGGCTCCACCAGGTTTGCTCAGTCTTCTACCTGAATCTTGAGATTCCCACAGCGAAACTTTTGTCTGTGGATGGATGTACCATTATTGTTTTTGTAGGGGAGTATAAGTGGGTGACCTCAGATTCTGCCATCTTGATGATGCCATTCCTCTTACACCAGGGACCACATTTGAACTGAGCTACGGGGGGATGCAGTAGGATGTTATGGGGTCTGAAAACTGTTTATATGGAGAATGACTGGATTAATTCAAAATGTACAGTTTGGAAGGAAGATTAGGGGGAAAACTTGATCATTGTTTTCAAATACGAAGACTGTTTATATCCAGAAGAAAGAGATTTGGGCTCAAAAAGGTTTTGGCTTCAAGATAAACATAAAAAGTGGTCTAGCCACAGAATTTTACAAATAGAAAAGATATCTTGTAAGGAAAAGAGGTTGCTGTTATCAGGTATTTTCAAGCCAGGTTGTGAGCATTGTGTGGGTGCCTTAGAGGTGGTTCCTCTGCTGGTTGAAAGGTTTGACTAGATGGCTTCTGAGATCCCTTGAAACTCGAGGAGTATATAATTCTAAGAGGTCTTTGGTCCAAAGGATAAACCATTAAATCTTTACACTTCATTTGGTGTTACAAATATCATTTTAGATTATATTCTTTATCCAAGGTCATTTACCATAACCCTTTATATAAATCAATAGATGATATAATTTTAGCTATTCCCAGATGATCTAACAATATATCAATTCTAAACATAGAATGCACATTAGATTTGGTTCACAGATCAGAGAGCTTCAGAACTAAGAGCTATGAGGTCCTTAGAGATTGTCTGGTCAAATTGTTTTATTGTACAGATGACAAAATTGTGATTAAAAGGCACCATGTCTGCACCTGCCTTACCTAGCTCCTTACAGGGGCATAAGAAATACCTTTTTCCTACATTCCCAGTCTTGTTCATTCCCAAGCCAATCTGAATGAGGGCAGGGCACTTTATCGTTCTCTGACTCACCTCTGGAGAGGCTTAAAATTTGTTGAGGAGTGTTAACTATAATTTATTAAACACCAACTCTGTACCAAGCACCATTATGGTATTTTGCAAACAACAAGAAATTTAATTATATTGGCAAGATTATTATCCTCATTTTACAGTTGGGGGAAGTGAGGATAAGAGAAGTTATAAGATTTATTGAAGGTCACATAGCTAGTAAGGTGGCAGACTTCAGATTTAAATCCACAAAGGCATGACCTAAAAGCCTATGCTTTACGTTGCCATCCAACTTTTCCTGCTAACCTCACCTGATAGTACTTCCTTTGCTTATCAGATTGGGTCTTCCTGGTGTGGACATTCTACTGTATCATTCCTTATCTCTACTTTTTTTTGGATACTGAATGTGAAACACCTAACCCTTCTCAGGGCCAGTCTTGGTAGCCAGGCCATCACCATACCTTTGCGGTTGTGATTTCCACAGTTTTTAAAACCTTAAGTTAGAACAGGTTAAATAACTTGACCAAGGAGAGAGAGAGAGAGTAAAAAAGAGAGATAGGCAATTGTTCTAATGTCCAGCATTGTGCATTTTTATTCAAACTTTGTTCTATTTCTCCATAAAGCTTTAGATAGGATTTATATACTTTTTAAAAAAAATTCAATCTTCACAGACTATATAAAGTAAAAAGCAGTGAGACATGCTCCATTGTCTTCTGACACTGACTATTGCTAGGCCTCTAAGGATAACGTGAGCTTTTAATTCTTTTGTAGATGACAATATTTTTCTTCTTGTATAATTCCAATCTGTAAGTTCACGCATAAAGACTGAAATTATGTATATGTTGAATCTCCTTTAGCTTCCAAATCTATAAGCTTCTCTTGAATCATTTTTATATTATATTTCTATTAGTTTTTCTCTGTTTATTTATATTTAGACACAATTTAAAATTTAATTGTAGATTATTTTATACATACAAAATATGTTTTTTTAAGTTAAAAAACATAATAAAGTAAATGCCAATAAACCCACTAGTTAGCTTAAGAAAAATAATATCAATAGTTTGTATTTCCCCCAAATCCTAACCCCCTTTCTGTCACCCAGAGGTAATCACAATACTAACTTCTCCCTATAACTTCTTTGTTTGTCTATGTAAATTTAGCATATTATATATGTATGTGTATTCTTACAGAATATATGTATGTAATATATATATCTACACACATGTATTGTTTAATCTTACCTGCTTAGGAGATTTATTAAAATTAAAACTTATTAACTGTAATCTTCTGCTTTTTCTACATCATATTTCTATGGCTCATTCCTATTAATATGAGGAGTTATAATTTACTTATTTTTATTTTAAAAGTTTTTGTTGTGTTAATATACCACCACTACAACTTGTGTTGTTTCAGGTTATTTGTTCTGTTAAGAACAATGTTGTAATAAAAATGTTTATACATATTTCCTGAGGCAAAAAGTCACATAGTCAAGTATATTACTCTAGTTTATACCTAGAAGTAGAATTGTTTGGTAATAGGTTATTCCTATGGTCTTTTTTTGTTGAATGTTTTCTGCTTATTTGGGGAAAATGTACCTTCTGCTATCTTGGGGTACAGAGTGCTGTGTCAATTAGGTTGAGTTGGTTAATAGTATTGTTCAAGTCTTCTATATATATTTAGATATATATTTAGTGATGGTCTACTTGTTTAAAGTTACTAAGAGAGAGTGTTGAAGTTTTCAATTATGATTGTAGATTTGTTCATTTCTCTTTTCAGTTTTGTCTTTTTACTTTATGTATTTACTTCATGATTTTGAGGCACTATGATTAGGTGTGTATACATTTAGGATATTTTGTCTTCTTGACAAAGTTATTATTGTTAACAAACATCCCTTTTAATTCATGATAATCCTTGTTCTGAAGTTCACTTTTCTGATATTAATATAGCTACTGTAGATATTTTATTGTGTAATGCATATCTTTTTTCATTGTTTTATTTTAACCTAATCAACCCAATTTACTTTTGTATTAATATTAGCATAATATATCATTTTTCATTCTTTTATTTTCAAACTACCTGTGTCATGTGAGTTTCTTGTAGCAACATATAGTTGGGCAATATATTTTTTAATTTACTCTGCAATCTTTGTCTTTTAATTGGTGTATTTATACCACAAAATATATTTAAGGTAATTATTTATATGTTAGGATTTATGCCTGCTCCTTTATTATTGTATTTTTCTTTGTTTTGTTACTTGTTATGTGGTGTGTTCTGTAGCTATCAATGAGTTCAAGTTAGTTTATAATATAGTTAAGTCTTCTTTGGCTTTTAATTCTTTCTGGGCTGTTTGCATTTCTTTTGTATTTTTCTTTGCACTTCCTTTGAATTTCGGAGTTATATTACATTTCCTGACAAGCAGCAAAGGTTTTAATTGACATTGCATGAATCTATACATAAAATGGAGGTCAACTGATGTTTTTATTGTAATGAGTACCTATGAATATGGTATAAATAATCATTTCCGTAGTTCTCTATTATCTTTCACTTTTTGCTTATAATTTCTCCATGAAAACATTGCCTATGGTTTGAAGATTTATTTCTAGGCACCTTATATATTTGGTAGTATTTATAATATATTTTAAAATATTTTTTAATTGCTGTTATATAGAAGTACAATATTTGATATGAGCTTTAGTCTAGCCATTTTCTCATTAATTCTATTAATTTTTCTGTAGATTTATTTGGATTTTCTATACAGATAATCATAATGAAAGATTTGTTTCTACTATTCCTATCTTTATGACTTTTATTTTCTTTAGTACTATTGCACTGGTTAGACTCTCTTCTAGTGCTAAAAAAGAGTTCCTTTATTAGAAAAATTTGTCCTGTTACCGATTTTACAGAAAGTAATTTTAACATTTCTCTATTGAAGCAATGTTTATTTCAGATTTTTGGTAAGATGCCATTTACTTGGTTTAGGAAGTTTACTTGTATTTCTACTTTGTTAAGTTTTTTTTTTTTTTTAATTGTGAATGCATGTTGAGTTTTGTTAAAGCCTTTTTTTGCATTTATTGAGATGATTATGTGGCTTTTGCCCTGTAAACTCTTAATGTGATGATTACATTAAAATACTTTCTAATGCTAAACCATCCTTGTAGTCCTAAAAGCCAAGGTGGCCGGAAAGGAAGACTCTGCCAGCATGAGTGACAAGGAGCCACCCGCCAGCCAGAAAGAAAGGAGGAAGAGGAAGGCCATCACTCAACCAACCTGAGGGGACTTGCCACGGTCCCCAAGAGAGGCAGAAAGGTAAAAAGATCACGTAGAGGAAATAATCAAAAAACAATCTATCGTAAAGCAACCAAAAAAGCCTGTCGAAAAATGGAAAAACCTGAGAAAGAAAGACAGCCATCAGTATCCAGCCGTAATCCTAGGGAGCATGAAGAACTCAGGGAGCCAATGCAGGACCAGCTGAGTGAGGAGCCTTCCACCGCCTCCACCTCTCGTGCTTCCCTGGAGAGCCCATAATCTCACGTCAGGCCCAAGACCTCCGAACAATCTGCGAAGTCTCAAGAGGTGGGGCTGCAAAAAAATGGCCAACTGGGAATTTTAACCTACAAGGCGTCCTTACAAGATTAACAAAATAAAGTGAACATCGAATTAAAAAAATAAAGAAACCCAACTTGGTAAATATATATTATCTTTTTTGTTGTTGTTGAGGAAGAAGGATTTACTGAGAAGACAGAAAAGCTCCCACAGTGGGAGGGGACCCGAAGTGGTTGCCATATATTATCTTTTAAAAACACATTTATGGCTTCAATATAATTTCTTTTTTTTTTTTTTTTTGAGTTGGAGTCTCACTCTGTCGCCCAGACTGGAGTGCAGTGGCCGCTCCCGGCCACCGCAGCCTGGACCTGCTGGGCTCCAGCGATCCTTCCGCCTCAGCCTTCCGAGTAGCCGGAACTATAGGCGCGTGCTACCACGCCCGGCTAATTTTTGATTTATTGTAGAAATGAGGTCTCGCCAGGTTGCCCAGGCGGGTCTCGAACCGCGGGCTCAGGCAATCCACTCACCTCAGCCTCCCAAGGCGCGGGATTACAGGCTGAGCCACCGAGCCCCGCTCAATATAATTTCTTGACTGCTTTTGTAAATATATTCATCAGTTAAATTTATCTTTAATTTTTCTTTCTTATACTGTTCATGTCTGTTTTCAGAATTAAATTCATTCATCCTATAACATGAACTGGCAGTATACTGTATGCCAGAAATTGTAGAGATTGAGGATATAGCACAGAAAAACATAAAAATTCCTTTCGTACCTTAAATTTTATTGTTCTTGAATATTTGGTAGAATTTGACTATAAAGTACTTTGAGACTGGTGTTTTCTTTGTGGAACAATTAAACATTGCTGGCTTAATGTCTTTTTAATAATTAGTTATTTATTCTTTTTGAACCAATTTTGATAAGTTATGTTGATCTAGGAACTTGTTAATTGCCTAAACATTTAAAAACATATTGGTATAAAATTAGCAATAGAAATACATATCTTTTACTTCTTTGCTGTATAGATAGTATTATTTCATTTTTATTTCAAATACTAACTTTAGAAAACTAGTTTAAAAGTAAATTTTTGTCTTTATTTTTGAATTTTTACATTCTATATATTTTACATAGATGATATATTTACATGGTTACAATTCAGAAGATAAAGATATACAGGGGAAAATTTGTCTCCTTGTCTTCATGCCATCTTCATGCCATATGTTTTCCTCTAAAACCTAATGTTATTAATTTCTTGAATATCCTTCTAGATATATGCACAATATATAAGCAAACTAAGTATATATAAGGAAATAGTTGTAAATTTTCCCAAATGGTAGCCTACTGTATGTCCCTCTATTATTTTAATGTTTTGAACTTAATAGTATGTGGAGATTTTTCCACATCAGAAAATAATGAGTTTCTTTATTCTTTTTTATGGATGCATAGTATAATCCCATATAGATGTATATAATTTATTTTACCCACTTTTTAAAAATCAAAGAACATAAGATTATATCTAATCTTTTTCTACACAAACAATATTGCAGAAAGAACTTACCGTTTTGCACATGTAAAGATGTGCAAATGCACAGATGTACAGATCTTAGGGTAAATTCCTAGAAGCAAAATTATTAAATCATATGATGTAGGGTATATATTCTATTTCAATCCTTTTGGGTAATCTATATGTACGTATGTTATAAAATAAAATAAAAAAAAAACGGGAGTAAATGGGAAAGGGGAAAAATAGATCTTCCTTATATCCCATTCACCAAATTTCTCTTCCCAGAGGCAACCGGCTATTTCTTTTCAGAGATATTCTATGCATATACAGGTAGGTATACATGCATTTGCAGTATAATTTTTTTTATGTTTCAGACTGTGTTTTAGTCCGTGGGTGTCAGAAAGTTTTGCTAACTTGTTGATAAAAGGAGAATCACCAGTCTTAGGGAATCCATTTATTTTAGATCTCATCATACAAATGAGGTCTTTCCACTTTTATGAAGCCTATCCATATACTTTAGGCAGAAGTGGCCAGGAAGTTGGAGACTGCTGCTTTAGACCCTATTTGGGCTTATTCTCTTATTCTTTTTGCTAACTTCCTAAGTTGTTTTCTTACCTTATTAGGTTCACCATTTCTACTTTTCTATTATGTATGAGGGAAAACCGCTCCAAGAAAACTGGAATAATCTTTTGGAGGGTAGGTCTCTTGTAGTACAAACATCTACCACTAGGTAAGTGTTCTAGCAACCCATTGGCATCAGCGTACAGGCGGGTGTTGCTGTGAAACGCTGTCTTCAGCTTCAGTGAATTTTTCTTTTTCGGAGATTCTTTCAATGCATTTGCCCATTTCATGATGGGTGATTTTTGAGCACACCTGCCCACACCACGCTGAGTGATCAGCAGTTTTTGACCAACAACGGCATGACCCCCGTGCCCTACCCTCCCTATTCACCCAATCTTGCCCCAGGCAACTTTTTTTTTGTTTTCCCAGATGAAAAAAGTCCTCAAAGGGAAACATTTTTCTGATATGGAAGAGGTGAAATAAAAAATGGCAGAAGCACTAAAAGGCAGCAAAATTGACGAGTTCAAAAACACTTTTGAGCAGTGGGAAAAGCATCTCAGTAGGTATATTGAATCAAACGGAGATTATCTTGAAGGTGACCGAAGGTTAAATATGTAAGAATACACGATTTTTTAATAAATAAATTCTGGTGTTTGGGGTCCTCCCTTGTCTAAATATTTAAATCTACAAAATTTTCTCTAAGCATCACTTTGCCAATGTCCTACAAGATTTGATGTTTGATGAAGTGATATTTCCATTACTATTTAGTTCTAAATATTCTGTAATTCCCATCAGGGGTTTTTCCTTCTTTTTTTGTGAATTATTTAGAGAACTGCATGTGTGCATGTGTGTGTGTGTGCACATTCTAAATTTCCAACATATGGGACTTAAAACACATTGCATCGTGGTTAGAAAAATCTGGTCTTTGTGATAGTAATTCTCAAGAGTGGTTTAAATTTGCTTTACATGTAATTTGTTTTCATAAATGTTTTCTGAATATTTGTAAAAAAAAATATGTTACCCAATTGTTTGTTGTATGTTCTTCATAAATCTTATATAGCCCAAGGTTGTTAAGCATGTTATCAAAATATTTCAGACCCTTACTATTGATTTCTGAGAGAGGTGTGTTAAATTTTTTCAGTAACATAGTAGATATTCTTTCTGCTTGTAATGTTTTTTTTTGTTTTATATATTTTAAACTATTTTATTGAATGTATTCAAATATAAAATTATTATATTTTCCTAGGGAAGTAAACATTTTATTATTATGCAATGATTCTATTTATCTCCAGTATGCCTTTTGCTTTAAAGTCAATTTTTGTCTGATAGGAACACAACTATACCTCTTTTATAATTTCTTCACATTTTTACTTTCAACCTTTCTGTGTCTTCATTTTTTTGGGTATAGCTGTTGCAAGTAACACATAACTTTAAAAACTCTGTCTGATGATCTATACCTTTTAACTAGAGAGTCTATTGTTATCTATTCCAATTGCTAATATATTTAGATTTACTTGGTCTATTTTATCTTATTCTTTCTCTTTGTTTTGCTTTTGCTGTTTTTTTTTTTTTCTTGCCTTTATCTGAATTAGCTTAAGTATTTTTTTTCCCCTGTCTACTGGCTTGGAAAATGTTTATTTTGTTCCTGTTCTTTTGGTGGCAAACTTTGAAATTTTAAAATATATACTTAATACTGATGAAGGTCAACTAATATTTTTACCTTCCTCTTGAATAATATGGAACCTTAGGATAGTTTAATTCTAGTTACCCCTAACAAGCTTCTAGATAGGTCCCCTTTAGTGCTCTCTTTATATTAGTATCATAAATTAGACACTTTGTTATTGTTTTATAGAGTCAGCTTTCATTAAAATTCATCCATATGTTCACTTTTTGTTTCACTCATATCCCTTCCGGTGTTCAGAAGTTCTTTTTGCTATTTTTCTCTCTTCAAAAAATACATCCTTGAAAATTTCCTTTAGTCAGAGTCTAATAATGGTAAACTCAGATTTTTATAGCTGAAAATATTTTTATTTCATCTCTCTTTCTGGAATATAGCTCACATTGGTGTATACTTTTGAGATGGTACAGCAAAACCCTAACATAATGCAGGAAACATGACTCCAAAATATTCATTTTTATAATATGTAAGGTCACATTATTTTAAGATATTGGGAAGACTTGGTCAAGCCAGTTGGCTGAGAGTTCCCAGGAACTAGTCCTGTGACCCAGATCTGTCTAGCTCCCAGAAGAATTTAGTAATAATCTGGCAGCCATTATGTACTTCAGCTTAAATATTGATGGGAATAATTCTGGTCCCTTGACTGGCTGATACTTTCAAGAGAGTAACAGTAATTCTAAGGATCTCTTAGTTAGTTGGGGGAGATTGAGAATCACCATTTTTTCCACTCCCCTGATCTACATATGACAACATCTTGAGCCAGAGAAGGTGCCTATCTTCAATTGTATTACATACTTCACTTTATGAAGAAATGCAATAGTATCTGGAATTTAGTATTTTTTTTTTGTCATCACTTAGGCATGACTGCCTTATTAGATTATCTTCTAGCTTCACTGCTGCTGTTGAGATGTTAGTTATTGTTATGACTATGCAAGTAATCTCTCTAATTTCTGGTTGCTTTTTTAATTTTAATTTTTTTTTTATTTTAAAGATGTGGGGTACAATTCAGAGTTAGGTATATAAATGCTCATTATGCAGGTACCCTTGTTGATGAGGTGTGGCCCCCTCCCCTGGCAGTTTCCTGTTACTGCCAATCTTTTTCTTATAATATCATGATAATTGTTCAAGGTCCGCTTATGAGTGAGACCATGTGATACTCAGTTCTTTGTTTCTATGATAGATCACTCAGTATTATAGACTTTAAGTCCATCCAAGTTGCTGTGAAGTTCATAATTTTGTCTTTATTTATGGCTGTGTAATATTCCATTGTGCATATGTAACATGAATAGCCAAAACAATCATCCGAAAAACAAAACAAAACAAAACAAAGTGGGAGGTATCACACTTCTAGACTTTAAACATTATTATAAAGCTACAATAACTAAAATAACCTGGTATTGGTACAAGAACAGGCATATAGACCAATGGAACAGGATAGAGGTTCCAGAAGCAAAACCTCAATTTCTCAACCAACTCGTCTTTCGACAAAGCCTACTAACCACTAACCACTGGGGAGAGGAGAACCTATTCAGTAAATGGTGCTGGGAAAACTGGCTGACCACATGCAGAAGATTAAAACAGGACCCCTACCTATCACCATACACAAAAATTGACTGTAAATGGATTAAAAACCTAAACCTAAAACCTCAAACTATAAGAACCTTAGAAAATGCAGGAGACATACTTATGGAAATTGAAACGGGCAACCAATTCCTGATCAAAACCCCAAGTGTCCATGGCATAAGAGATAAGATAGACAAGTGGGACCTCATCTGGTTGTTTTTTTTAAAAAATTATTTTATTATAGAAATGTGAGCCATAAGTCAGGATTAGCCACATAGGCTGCATGAGGTGAAACTTGGATCTCCTTGGTGAACTACAGTTTAACTATGATAAATCTTAGATTTTCTATGATTCCTAAAAATGAGGTTTAATGTTTTTCTATAGTTCTGGAGACTTCTTGTACACTAGCTTTTGGATGTTGTCTTTCACTTTCTAGTTTCAGTGTCTTGCTGGAACTCTGATTAAATTTATGTTGAACCTGACTCCCTACTCTTGAATTTCTTAATGTCTTTTTTATATTTTCTAGTTTTAAGTATCTCTAAGCGGCATTCTGCATTTTTATTATTCTCTAATTCTCTCTTGGATATATTTATTGTTTAATTTTCTCATTGAGCTTTTTCTAAAAATTGAGGTATTATTAGCAAATGATAAAGTGCACAGTTCTTTTGCCCTTAGTTTGATGAGTTTTGGCAACTGTGTATAATCATGTAACATGTACCCCATACAAAATAGTGAACAATAGATAAACATCCATCCCCCAGAGGCATGCTTCCTTGTGCCTCTTTCAGTCACTTCCATTAAGCTTTTCAGATATTTTATTGTTAATTTCAAGAAGTTATATTTGGTTGTTTTTCAAATCTGTCTGATCATTTAAAATTTTTTTCTTAACAAACAGTGCAATAGTATGGCCAGTTGTTTTTGAAAGTCTTTTGCTTTTAGTTATTTTGTAAATTCCTTTTTCTAATTTTTTTTTTTTTTTTTTGAGTCAGAGTCTTACTCTGTCGCCTAGGCTAGAGTGCAGTGGCACACTCATGGCCACCGCAGCCTTGACCTGCTGGACTCAGGTGATTCTTCTGCCTCGCCTTCCAAGTAGCTGGTACCACAGGCGTGCACCACCACATCCAGCTAATATTTTTATTTATTGTAGAGACGAGGTCTTGTCAAGTTGTCCAGGCTTGTCTCAAACCCCTGGACTCAGGCAATCCTTTCACCTCTGCCTCCCAAAGTACTGAGATTACAGCTGCAAGCCTTTCTCTAATTCTTTAAGCATACAAAACATAATTATTTTATCCTGAATCTGATAATTCCAGTATCTGAAATCTGTTTTGGTGTTGTTATCACTGTTGCTTTTAATTGACTTTCACTAATGGTAGCTTTTTACCTCTGAGTTTTTTGACTTTTACTGTGGACTCATATTTATTGGAACACATTCTCTGGGAGTTTTATGAAGCCTGAGCTAAAGGACCTTTTATTCCCCAGAACATTTTGTGTTTGCTTTCGTTGTCTTATATTTTTTTGAACTCTTACTATTCT
>CAUYQG010046858.1:0-14170 GCA_963574415.1 Tarsius wallacei | reverse complement strand
CAGGCAACTTGGCGAGACCTCATCTCTACAATAAATCAAAAACTAGCCAGGCGTGGTAGTGCGCGCCTGTAGTTTCGGCTACTTGGAAGGCTGAGGTGGAAGGATCGCCGGAGCCCAGTAGGTCGAGGCTGCAGTGGCCGGGAGCAGCCACTGCACTCCAGTCTGGGCGACAGAGTGAGACTCCAACTCAAAAAAAAAAGGGGGGAAGTTACTCAATGATACTTGCTAGCCCTCTGCACTCCACCGATTACCTACGATCACCTACCAGCAAGTCGACCACACTTGTTTATGAAATAGTGAAAAACAAATCACTTCATACTAAAAAGCACGGCACTGGAACCAATTATTTTACTGTAATGCTATGTGACTTAAAATGGAATTCTGAACATTAAGGAACTTATTTATGACAAAAAAATCTAAATTTTATGTCTTATATTTTTCTAACATGTGGTAATGAGTGAAAGTCACCAACATGCACTGCAGGTTCATTGATACTTGTTGTGCAACAGTAATTTGTTTGACATCTTCCACCTGGTGTTTTTCTATTCAAGCACACAGTGTGGTCTGGTTTTCTTCCTCCCACATTATATGTAATTTATGTCCAGTCTGTGCACCACTGTGAAAGCACTTCACACATTCTCTTTTTATGTAATGCCAGCGGATATTTTCTCACGTATATCTCAGTATATATTCCATCTTTTTATTTGCTTTTTCAGGCAATTTGAATGAAAAATTTCAAGGAAACGTTTTTGAAAATTTTGCTGGCATAAGATTGTCCTGAATAATCACCAGTAATCTCTTTATGTTCCTTGAGAGAGGACATCCGAGTGATTTCACCCGAGTGCAAGGGGTTAAAACATGGGAAGGGAGACTTTATTCAGGACCACGGCCATAGGGCCACAGGCACAGAGACCACTGCAACAGGGCCCTGCTGAGGGACTGGGCTCAACTCTGAATACAGCATGGGTAAGTAAGTGGGAATATATAGCCAAGGAGAAGGGTGCGTCAGTGGGCAAAAAAGTTACTAAGAGGAAACATCAGGGATAACGAGTTCTGGCTAAACCAACCTAACAGGATTCCTTTTTTGAGTTGGAGTCTCACTCCATCGCCTAGGCTGGAATACAGTGGCACTCACTGCCACCCCAGCTGGGCTCTGCGGTCCTTCCGCCTCAGCCTTCCAAGTAGCTGGAACTACAGGCATGTGCTACCACACCCAGCTAATTTTTTTTTTTTTTTTATGTTATTGTGGGGTACAGTTAGGGGTTAGACATACAAAAATGTTTCATTCAGGTACCTTTGTTGATAAGAGGTGTCTCCCCATCCCCAGACAGATACCCACCACCATTAATCCCATCCCCCTCACCCTCCCCCCCGCCCAGTTTCCCACCACTGTCAGTCATTTTCTTGTGGTAATACGTTGGATGATCAAGGTCTACTATATGAATGAGAACATGTGATACTTAGATTTTTGTTTTTGTGAGAGGTCACTCAGTATTAGCTAATTTTTGTTTTACTGTAGAGACAAGGTCTCATCAAGTTGCCCGGGCTGGCCTCGAACCTGCGGGCTCAGGCAATCCACTCGCCTCGGCCTCCCAAAGTGCTGGGATGACAGGCTGAGCCACTGAGCCCGGCCCTTAACAGGATTCTTGCTGAAGACAGGCCAGGGTGATCAGACAACAACCCCAGGAAAAGCACAGTGGAGGATAAGGAACCTGATCAGGTATCAGGATGGGGGCTTCTGGCTAAACTGACTCAGCAGAGTTCATTGCTAAAACTGGATGTTGTAAGAAAGTGCACTGACGGGGCCTAGAAGGTTCAAAAGTCTGACTAAAGTTCGGCCAGGCAAAGAACCCTAGTTACACCATGCCTGGAACACAGTGGACACTGAACGTCTTGATGAATGAATAAAACAGAGAGAGAAGCGAAAATCCAATATGGTTAAGAGCATAGGGTTTGAGCCAAATAGAATTGGACTCAAATCTTTTTTAAAAGCTATTTACTAGCTGCATGACTTTAATCAAGTCACTCAACCTCTCTGATCCGCAATACCCACATCATTGGATTCTTGTTAAGGATTAAATGACAGTGCATTTAGCGCCTGAGAATGCCAGCTCACAGGAAGCTCTCAGGTAATAGTGGCTATGGGCTATGATCATCTCCTTTCCCCTGGCCCCACTCATTCAAAATCTCCTGGGTTTGGGGCAGAAAAGAAAAGCAAACTTGGTAAAGAATCAAAGGGTCAGTCTGGGAGTGGCAGCTGCAGCCCTGTTCGGCCCAGACCCTCCACCACAGGTGCGTCTGCCCTGCCCCCAACTGCCTCCATCCCTTTGTTCCCACGAAATCCTGCCCCTCCCCTCCACAGGGGACCTTTCTTTTGTCCTCCTCCACTGGAGAGGATGTGACTATCAGTATGCAGAGAAGCTGGCAGCACTCACCCAAGGCCGAGCCAGCACTGGAGGAAGCTGTGTGCGGCAGCAGAGGAAACAGCCGGCATCTAGAGAGGCCCCAGGCCGGCCCAGAAGCAGCCAGCATCTAAAAGCCAACACGTCTCTTCTACGCTCGCTCACTGACTCCCACCCACCAACATCCCATAATGCACTCACTTAATTCTTACCGGATAACACGTTCCCAAGCCTGGGAGCAGCATTTTTGGAGATGAACCCCACATTTCTCCTGACAGCTCTGTTTGCTATGCATCTCTATATGTCAGTGACAAATTTCCTGGACAACCTCCAGCTCAGGGTGGGAGGTGTAAACACATCTCATGCCTGAAAAGCCCCAAGCCAACACCAGAGTGGCCCCGGACCTGCCATGGGCAGGACCGAGGGACCTCTGACCAGCACGCTGAGCTGAGCAGACCTCAGGGCTTCCTGAGGACCTGGGGCCAGATGGGATTTAGGAATTTCAGATTTGGGGTCACAAACCAAAATCTTGGACCATTAAACGGTGTTTGTGAATGTTTATGTGCACTAGGGAAGAAAATGAGCAGGAAGGGGGACTCTTGAGAGAGCGAGCTCTGAATTCCTGGTGTGGCAGGAGGTGCAGCTAGCTGCAGGAGAGCTGTGCAGAGGGACATACACCCCTTGTGGGTTTCTTGTCGGTTTCTCGTATTTCCCCAGGGCAGGCTGAACCCAACCTGCTCAGAGGTGCTGCGTGCTCAACCCGAGCCCACTCCTCCAGGACTCTGCACCACCAAGTTAGGCAGTGGAGCTCAGAGGGCCACACGTCAAGATCACAACTTGGAAGGCTAAGGCGGAAGGATCACCAGAGCCCAGCAGGTCTACGCTGGGGTGGCTGTGAGCGTGCCACTGCACCCCAGCCTGGGTGACGGAGTGAGACCCCAACACACACACACAAAAAAAGATCACAACAGGATTCAGAATGAGAATGGGCAGGAAGAGCCCAGAGACAGAGACAGCAACCTCCCAGGTCTGCCCAGGCCTGCTTGGCCACTGCCGCTGACTAGGACGTTGCCCACAGAAATCTCTTTCATCTGACTCCTGCGACTGGGGCACGCTTCAGCACAGAGAAAAGAACAAAGGACAGCCAGCCAGTAACTGGAGAGGGGATCATCACCATGTGCACATGTCCACCACCTGGTGATGTCCACAGGAGGCAGGGCAGGAAGAAGAGGACTGACATGAAGCAGAAGGTGTGTGGGTGTGTTAGACTAACTAGAGCAAAGACTTCTTAGTAACACGACCCCAATTTTATTAGTGCCATTAATGCGCTCAGTCATAAAACCGCATATCCCAGCCTTCCTTGAAGCTAGGTGTGACCATGTTTTGTAAGTTCTGGCTAATGAGATGTAAGCAGAAGTGTGTGGGCCTCCGGAAAGACTCCTCTAAAAGAGTCTCTCACAGGAGAGAACAACCTTTGTCTTTCTCTCATTTCCTCCCGTTTGTGTTTTACCTGAAACAGAAATAAGATGGCTGGAGCTCCAGCAGCCATACTTAACCATGAGGTGACCTTAAGGATGGGAATTATGTGCCAGGGTAGTGGAGACAGGTCAAGTTAAACTCCTTCCTGTCAATCCATGCAGTGGACCACACAACCACCACGCTGAAACTAATAGCACCAGAATCGCTCTCCTTCTAGGTAGAAGGAATGAGACAAAATCCTGGTGACCATGGAACTGGTCACACTGGCTCAGGGATTCCCATCTCTAGGTTTCTTTTACATAAAACAGAAAACCGTCTTTCATGTTTCAGCTGCATTTGCAATTTCCAACCAAAACTAATCCTAACTGATGCAATCATCCAAATAGAAAACTTTCTTTACTAAGAGAAGCTCTGAAGAAAACAAAACGACACGCAGTCTTATGTGGAGACTGGACAGACCCACCGCAGCTGTGGCCGTTTGAAGTCTTCTTAAGTGGTGAGCCCTGCTACTAAGAAAAGAGAACTTTTCTCAGGAAGTGAAGGGCAAAGAAGACTCATCTCCAAGAAATTAAACGTTCTAATTACAGTTGGGTGTGGGGGCCTATGCCCTTAAACCTAGCACCTTGGGAGGCGGAGGTGGGAGGAATGCTTAAGCCCAGGAGTTCGAGACTAGCCTGGGCAACATAGTAAGACTTTTCTCTATTAAAAAAAACCAACAACATACATATATATATATATTCCACATTATCCATAAATAAAATCTCAGGATAAAAATGACCCATGGGTAGCATGATTTGATCTAAGTGGTCCCTGGATTGTATAAACCTACATATTTTCCTCACCAATTAAAACAATACAAACCGTGTTACAATTAACCTATAACTTTTTTTTTTTAGTTGGAGTCTCACTCCGTTGCTCAGGCTGGAGTGCAGTGGCACGCTCACGGCCACCCCAGCATAGATCCACTGGGCTCTAGCGAGCCTTCCACTTCAGCCTTCCAAGTAACCGGAACTACAGGAGCGCACTACCACACACAGCTCATTTTTTGATTTTATTGTAGAGATGAGGTCTGGCCAAGTTGCCCGGGCTGGTCTCGAACCTGCGGGCTTAAGCAGTCCCCTCGCCTCAGGCTCCCAAAGTGCTGGGATTACAGGCTGAGTCACCGTGCCCAGCCTAACCTATAATACTTTAGGATAGCATACTTTCTACTGCCACCTCCTGCAGAAAAGTCCTCCCAAAAGAAAACTCAATGACTCTCTAAACCTGCTAGGCATTACCTCAGCGCTAGGACTCACCCTCGCTGGGGTCACCTTAGTCCTCAGGCCATGTGACAAGTTGTGCTCTGTTCTCTAAAACGCACATCCTTAATGATCAGAGGCTGAGTTGTGCACACAGGCCATGTAGAGATGATGATGACAAATGGCGGACTTACGGAAGGAAGAGAAGAAAGCAGGGCCACAGCTAGACTGTCTTCCTGCCTTTCGTGTCTCCCCCATCGGCCCGAGGGCTCGGCCCACCCTCAGGCTCACTCTTAACCCCTGTTAAAGCTGGAAGACTCGCTTCTCTATCCCAAAAGCCTGAGAGAACCCTCGACAGGTCAGGCTGAACTGTTCAGCCACCATCACATGGCAGCCAGCAGGGCCCAAACTGACCACAACAATGGGGCTGGACAGGTGGTGACCCTGGTCTCAGGGCCTGTTCTAGATGGAGCATGGTCCTAAATGCAGCCAGCACCAGCAGTGATTCACAATGAGGCTGCCTAACTTTTGAGGAAGGGCTGGGGGCTGGGGAGGCGGGACTGTTTTTGCTAGTAAAGAATTAAGTAGGTTTGGGAAATAAACACCCCTCACTCCCCATAGGAACAGAATCCTTTTGGGGCAGAAAAATAAAGATAAATAAAGGCAGGGGGGTGGGGGGGGGGGGCGCTGGAAAGAGTTCAGGGGAAAAAAAATTAACTGGATGGAAGACAGACCTTATAAGGAAAGGCTGAAGAATTGGACTCATTTGACATGAAGATGAAAGAACTCATGATACCTTCCCTGCCTTCAAGATCCAGTAGTATATCCCAAGGCCCATAGGAGGGCTCTGTATGTAAAAATCACTCAATATCTGTTGACTGACTGATTAGCCCAAGGAAGCTTCTCTCTCGACCTCAAGGGAACAGATGAAGAGAAAATGTGCACAAACAACAGCTGAATGGGTCGGGCGTGGTGGCTCACACCTGTAATCCTAGCGGTTTGGGAGGCCGAGGTGGGAAGATTACTTGAGCCCAGGAGTTCAAGACCAGCCTAGGCAACATACCAAGATCTTATCTCTACAAACAAATCAAAAATAAATAAATAAATAAATAAGCCAGGCATGGTGTCAAGCTCCTACAGTTCCAGCTAGGCTGAGGAGGAAGGATTGCTTGAGCCCAAGAGTTTGAGGCTGCACTGAGCCATGATCATGCCACTGCCCTCCAGCCTAGGGTACAGAGTGAGATGCCAAAAGGAACAGCTGAATGGTTTCAGGCAAGTCAGCCTCCCTTCCAAGGCTGAGACAGCCAGTGGCTCCCAGGCTCTCAGCAGGTCATTCTTCCTTCCATCATTACTGCTCTGACTACACTGTGTTATTTGCTTCTCACCAGGCAGTGAGCTCATCAGGGGGTAGCAATTCACATCTTATTCCTCTGTGTGTATTAAGAGTAAGAGTGTGTATGTGTGTGCACGTATGTGTGCTTCTGTGTACGTGTGTGCATGCCCCAGAGCTGGTTCCTACTACCTCGTAGATGCAGAAATGAAGTCAACAGTATTTTTTGTTCACTCCTTATGTACCAGGACCGGGAGACAGAACAGTGCAGAAACAAAAATACTTGTCCTCATGGAGCTTCGGTTCTAGGGAAGGAACACTGACATATGAGAAAGAAAAACACGTCCCGGAAGAGAAGCCAATTGGGGAAGGAGGCCAGGAAGTGGCTCGATGTGCTGGGGAGGGGGCTGTGCTGTCAGGATGGTCTGGAAGCCTAGGAGGAGGGCAGGAGCAGAGCAAGGGACCAAGGAGCCACATGGGATCACTGGAGGAGCCCTTCAAGCACAGCAAGAGCATGTGCTCAACAAGAGACGGCGTCAGGCCTGGGGTGCGGTGGTTCATGCCTGTAATCCCAGCACTTTGGGAGGCGAAGGCGAGAAGACTGCCTGAGCCCAGGGGTTTGGGACTAGCCTGGGCAACTTGGCAAGACCTTGTCTCTACAATAAATCAAGAAAAATTAGCTAGGCGTGGTGGTGCACGCCCATAGTTCCTTATCAATCATGAACAAGCCCAGAACCATTCAGCAGGGCTCCTGACGAGGTGAAAGCCCACTCTTAGCAAGCCCGCCAACTCATGGAGTCTCCTCTGCACAGATGCCTCCGTGCGCCTCAGAGGAAACACTGTCTCCAACATGGCAGGGGGTGGCCCAGACCTGGGTGGGTGTGGGAAAAGAGGGAATAAGAAGGAGGAAAACAAGGCCGGGCGCAGTGGCTCACACCTGTGAGACCAGAACTTTGGGAGGCCGAGGAAGGAGGACAGCTGGAGGCTAGAAGTTCAAAATCAGCCTGGACGACACAGTGAGACTGCATCTCTGCAAAACAAAAAAATAAAACAAAGACAAGAGAGGGGCTGGAGAGCCTACACCCCAAATCCCCTTTGTGGCTGGGCCTGCCTTAGCCATTCTAGAGTTAGCGCCCTTCAAAGGCAGGCCCCAGCCACACAGCCTGACCCACCTTCAGTTGTGCCTCTTCACCAGCTCACCTTCCAAAAAGCAGGAGGAGAGTGTGTGGTACCATGAGAGTTGTCTTTGAAAATACCTAGCTTGGGGTTTCTTTTCCTAGGCAAGTACATACAACCTACTTCCTTCCTGAACATTCAAACTGAGACCACAGCAATCTATGGTACCAAGGATTCAAAATGAGGCAGGAAGGCCAGGCATGGTAATCCCAGCACTTTGGGAGACCAAGGCAGGACGATCGCTTGAGCCCAGGAGTTCAAGGCTGTAGGGGGTGATCGCGCCACTACATTCCAGCCTGGGTGACAGAGTGAGACCTTGTGTCTCTAAAACAAATAAATTTTTAAAACATAAGAATAGAAAGGGGAAATCATTTCACAAATTCCGGGCACCCATTACGACAGGTACAGTTTTGGGTGCTAGGGATCAGCAAATTCCAAAGACATTTTGAAGAAAGAAATCATGAAGTAGATTAGCTACACAAGGTATACCAGCCAACCAACTGTTTTTTACTCATTTATTATCTGTATCCCGATCAGGGGCAGGAAGGTGACAAACACTTCTAGACTCCAATCGATGACTTAAGTCACCTGTACCTTTCCCAGATGCAGAATGTTTAAAGGAAGGCTCTGCTAGGGACCCCCACGTGTGAAATGACGTGACAGCCATCTCCAGTGATTTTGTTCCCCTAGGTTTTACGTAAACGTGGGGGAAGGCTCTGACAATCCCTATGTCCCATGCGGTGAAGCAAGACAGCTGTGCAAACACGATGCGCCTCCCTCGCGTCTTCCTTACCCTGCCATGGCCAAGTGCCATCCTCCCCCCATGGAAGTTCAAGAAGAGGAGGACAGAGAGCACCTCTGACACCCCTTGGTACTGAGGTAAGATCTTAAGACCTTTCACCTGAGTGCCCTCCTCCACCCCCCCCACACCCCCCCATCAAAGTGCCCTAGAAGCACAGAAGTCACCAGAGATTTGGCAAACGGATCAAAGCCAGGCTCCACTGGAGATGAAGCCACAAGCACTGAGCAAGCCAGGAGAATCACCTCTGCCGACAGCCCTCCTAATCCACACTGGCATAAAACACCACAGGTTGAGAACTGGCCTTCCCAGGTAAGAGGCTCCTGGCTTCAGACAAGTACCCACTCTGTACCCACTGGGCAACCAGTCAGGGTCAAATGTGCTCAAGGTAGTACTAGGGACATAGTTTAAGAGGTGACCCCCACCCTCGTTGCATTTATAATCAATACATAGTAAAATCTGAGACCCTCACACATTATTCTAATGCAGTAGCAATACCAACCAAGGTACTAATAGAGACACTTCCTCCTGAGCCTCGGACAGAGAGCTGATTGCTTTCTATCCCAGTCTCCAGGATGTCATAAAAAGGGTATAAAGAACAAGAATGAACGGATGTGGTGGCTCAAGTCTGTAATCCCAGCAATTTGGGAGGCCGAGGTGAGGGGACTGCCTGAGCCCACAGGTTGAGACCAGCCTGGGTAACTTAGCGAGACCTCATCTCCACAATAAATCCAAAAAACAGAACAAGGAGGGGGCCAGGGACGACTTAAAAAATCAGCCTCTTCTCCCCAGCTTGAATGGGAAGTCCAAGAGCAGCAGAGCTGGAAGGCCAGCGTGCCGCCACCCTCTGTCCCTCTGCTCTGGGCCCCCGGTCCTCCCATCGCATCCTTATCACTACAGGGTTGAGGCCAAATATGCAATGCCCAGCCTTTCGGCCATTTACAAAGCAGCTGTTCCGATGTGAACACGGCTGCCAATGCCAGAGGCCCCCAGTGAGAAGTCTCTACTTTTGTTTGAAGATCTGCCCACATGACTAATGTGTGCCTTTGGGTCTTGTCCACCATCTCTGCACACAGCACACGTCCTCATGTACTACGGCCATAACTGGATGGGGGCAGGAAGGGTGTCAATGGGATTAGCCCCGCGGGACTTTGACCCTACATGAGATTACAGACTTAAACACACGCGCCTCTGTCAGCTGTGACCTACCTCCATACTGTCCCAGCCCATGCTAGAACCCTCCAGACAACCAGGTTCTGTGGGGAGCAGGGGGGGATTGGGGAGAGTGGGGGGAATTTGGTTTACAAGTAAACTGTCCCTTTAAAGATCTGCAGCAATTTAAAACCAGCTGGTTTCTGGTATGAGCCAGTCCTCAGAAAGCAACTCTCACTTCATCTACAAGGGACAAGGTCCAGCAATTTGAGTTTTGTTTTTAAAAAAAAAAAAGGAAGAAGAATTGCTCTACACAGATGAAGGCAAGACTCAGATGCCACTGCCGGTCCAAGAACCAGGAGGTGGGGGTTTTCAGAAGCAGCCACAGGGCACTGGCCTTGGCTGGGGAGCTGAGCGTGTGGCTGGCCTGGGTCTGGGAAAAGAGCGATGTCAATGCTCCAAAAGAGAAACGCCACCACCGCTGAAGGGACACTGGGCAGGTGTGGGCCTCCCTGCGGGGGGCCCTGGTGCCTCCTGGTCCCAAGGGCAGACCCAGCAGGGCTGACCCTGCCCCGCCCAGGCAGGTCTGCCACTCACTCGAGTAGGAAGTCCTCCCACAGAGGGAGAAGCTGCAGCCAAAGGAAGCCCTTGCGTTCTCCTCTCCCCTCTCCCTCCCTCCGCTCATTATTTTAAAAAGGGAACTATTTCTATGCCTGAGAAAAGTTGCGATTGCAAGAATCCTTCTATTATCGGAAAACAATGACCAACTTTTTTAGGGATTTCAGTAACACCCGGGGTGAGGCCGGCTCGGTGGCTCAGCCTGTAATCCCAGTACTTTGGGAGGCTAAGGCAAGAGGATTGCCTGAGCCCGCGGGTTCGAGACCTGCTCAGGCAACTTGGCAAGACCTCATCTCTACAATAAATCAAAAACGAGCCAGGGGTGGTAGTGCACGCCTGTCCAGCTACTTGGAAGGCTGAGGCGGAAGGACTGCCGGACCCCAGCAGGTTGAGGCTGCAGTGGCTGGGAGCGTGCCACTGCACTCCAGTCTGGGCGACAGTGAGACTCCAACTCAAAAAAAAAAAAGATCCTGGAAATGGCACATGTTTTCCCGCCTTAAAGAAAGCACCCACGCCCTAGCAAGTACCATGATGATGGTGGAGATGGCAAGGACACTACCAGTAATAATGACAGCTGTAATTTATTCATCACTCACTACTGTGTGCAAGGCATTGTTTAAGATATGAATTCTCATTATGAGTTCCATATAATGACCATCCTGATTTGATAGATAAGAAAAAGGAGACACAGAGAGGTTAAGTAACTGCCCAAAGTCATATTGTAAGTGATATAGCTGACACCAGATCCCAGGAAGACTGGAGGCATAAGACTAAACAGCCTTTTTTTTTTTTTTTAAAAGTTGGAGTCTCACTCTGTCACCTAGGCTGGAGTACAGTGGTACCCTCAAGGTCACTGCAGCTTCGACCTGCTGGGCTCAGGCAATCCTTCTGCCTTAGCCTTCCAAGTAGCTGGAACTACAGGCGTGTACCACCATGCCTGGCTAATTTTTTTTATTTATTGTAGAGATGAGGTCTCACCATGTTGCCCAGGCTGGTCTCGAACCCCTGGGCTCAGGCAATCCTCTCGCCTCGGCCTCTCAAAGTGCTGAGATTACAGGCATGAGCCACCACACCCGGCCAACAGCCTTTATTATATCTGCTGTCATCGTAATCCAGAAACAACCCTGTAGGTAGTTACAATTATCTGCAAATTACAAATGGGGGATGGGGAGAAGAATTAAGAAAGGTGAGACAGTTTGTCCAGTTTGGAAGCTCCAGGGCCAGGGGTCAAAATTCTAGGCCTCTGATCTCCATTCTATCCTTTTCCACTCACCACACTCCAGGGTGGTTTGTCTAGCCAGCCTGGAAGGTTTGTACAGACAGCTGTTCCCAGGACCAGAAGAGGTAATACTAGGACCCAAAGGCACACAGGAAGGGAAGAATTAACCAATAAGAACCAGGCCAAGCATGTCTGGGAGGCTGAGGCAGAAGATTTAAAAGCTACTACAAATTCAACATTTCCCCATGAATTCGTATTTTATGAAACGCAACAGCATCCACATATGCTGCAGAAAACATAGAACACATATGTTTGAGACGTCCTTTACTCAAGCTGTGATGTGAGAAACCTGTTAACAGATTCACAGGCCTGACCACTGGGCAGCGTGCACACACACACACACACACACACACACACACACACACACACACACACACTTGAGCCCAGGAGTTCGAGACCAGCCTGGACAACACAGTGAGACCTCGTTTCTGCTACAAATTAAAAAATTAGCCAGGCGTGGTGGCGCACGCTTGTAGTCCCAGCTACTCGGGAGGCTGAGGTGGAAGGATCCCCTGAGCCCAGTAGTTCAAGGCCGCATGGGATGTAATCGTGCCACTGAACTCCAGCCTGGGTGACACAGTAAGATCCTGACTAAAAAAAAAATAAAAATATGCCGGGCTCGGTGGCTCAGCCTGTACTCCCGTGCCTTTGGGAGGCTGAGGTGAGTGGATTGCCTGCGCCCGCGGGTTCGAGACCCGCCTGGGCAACTTGGCGAGACCTCATCTCTACAATAAATCAAAAAAAATCAGCCGGGCATGGTAGCGCGCGCCTGTAATTCCGGCTACTCGGAAGGCTGAGGCGGAAGGATCACCGGAGCCCAGCAGGTCGAGGCTGTGGTGACTGGGAGCGGCCACTGCACTCCAGTCTGGGCAACAGTGAGACTCCAACTCAAAATAAAAATAAAAATAAAAATAAAAATAAGTGAAAACTAGACAGGAAGGCAACCATCCTGCCAGGACGAACCTGCCATCTGCCGCCAACTTCCACCATTCATCACAGCAACTTCACCCTTTCCTGTCCTGCTTATAAGCCACACACATATTTATGACCCACTGCCTCGTGGCTCCTGTCTGTTTCCAAGTCCCTCCGACTCAGTCACCCAACCTCAGCCCACTTCCCCTGAGACACCCTGTCCTCCAGTTTGGCCCCACTGCCCGCCGGCACATTCTCCTCCCCCGGGCCTTGGTGAGCCCTGCTCCCTGCTCCTGAGCGTGGCTCCTCCATCCAGCCTCCTTTCAAACCCCGCCAAAGAGCTGCCTCCCTCGTGAAGGCCCTCACCTCCGAGCCCCTTTGCAGTTCCAAACAATGCCATCCTTATTCACATCCAGACCGTACGGTTTGCCATTGTTTCTGTTTCCCCAGTGGAAAATTCCTCAGGGGAAGAACCATGCCCAATCCTCAGGAGACGCAGATACCACGGGGCTTCAGCGCAGGCTTGGGAGTTGACTGAGATCGGATCCCGACCCTGCCACACACTCAGCCTTCCTTCAGTTAACTCACCAGCCGATGGTGATAAACGACAGTACCTACTTTCTCAGGTATTTCTAGGAAGTAGATGGCAGAACGTGTTCCTAACGTGCCTTCCACAATGCCTGGCAAAAATGCCTAATAAGTAATTATTTCCTTTATTATGTTTCTGCCCACGGCCTCGCCTAAGGCTTGCTGAATGGACAGCTGGAGTTCAGGAAGTCTTTGCAATTAACTGGCAGAAAATTACTGGAGGTTAGGGGTTATTTGTAAAAACTGGACAAAGGAAGAAAAGCTAGAGAGAGTTCAAGAAAGTAAAATATCAGAGTAGAATAGGCAGTTACACGGAAAACAGGGTCTAAGGACTAAATCAAACCTCTAAGTACTTGGGCACCGAAGTGTCTCCGTACTCCAAGAGACATGGAGGACAGGTGAGACAGAGGTCCCACATGCGAGGGCTACCTCCAACTAAGTCAAGCCAACACACACCTGAATGAACAGGCAGAACACATGCAGTGCGGAGGGGCCAAAGGTATGGGTGGCCGGTGAGTCCTGAGTTTTTTGGCATGATGACTCCTCTTGACCGCCAGTACATTTTTTGACCTTCACGTGATAGAAGCTATTCCCTGCGGCCTGGTTAAAAAGGACTTAAAAGCGACTATGAATCCAACATTTTTCCATGAATTTGCTTTTTTTGTTTTTGAGTGGGAGTATCACTCTATCGCCCAAGCTGGAGTGCAGTGGCACGCTCACAGCCACCCCAGCGACGACCTGCCAGGCTCCGGCAATCCTTCCACCTCAGCCTTCCAAGTAGCCAAAACTACAAGCGCACGATACCGCGCCCGGTTTTTTTGATTTATTGTAGAGACAAGGTCTCGCCAAGTTGCCCAGGCTGATCTCGAACCCACGGGCTTGGGCAATCCACTCACCTCGGCCTTCCAAAGTGCTGGGATTACAGACTGAGCCGCCGAGCCCAGCCTGAATTTGTATTTTATGAATCACAACAGCATCTACATATGCTGCAGAAAATGTAGAACACATATATTTTGGTTGTTTTTTTTTTTTTTTTTGAGTTGAAGTCTCACTCTGTCACCCATACTGAAGTGCAGTGGCTGCTCCTGGCCACTGCAGCCTCAACTTGCTGGGCTCTGGCGATCCTTCCGCCTCAGCCTTCCAAGAAGCTGGAACTACAGGTGTGTGCTACCGCACCTGGCTAATTTTTGATTTATT
>CAUYQG010046852.1:0-15026 GCA_963574415.1 Tarsius wallacei | reverse complement strand
CCGACCTTAAAAATAGTGTTTTCAGTCTATACCTGCCCGCCTAGACAGACGTAGCTAATTGGAGCCCTCTCTAGTGGTTGTTACTCTGGAACCCAGTGGGTAGGAGTGGCTGTTGTGTTCTACCCCAACCTGCACTTCTGTTCTTATGCCTGATAGGGGTGAATGCACTCTCATCCACTTCCCTGTCTACCTAATTTATCCTGTGATTCCACATCCAAGGATCTTCAACTCTTTCCTTTTCTTTAATATCTTCGGTCTGCCCCTTTCTTGGCAGATTTTTTGCAGAAGCCTCCTCTTTTTCTCTTTGCCAGCATGAACAAACACATTGCAGCTGGTGGGATCTGTTGAACCCACAAATCTGATTACACCTTCTCCTGCTTAGAAGCTTTCATTGATTACCATTGCCTGTAGAATTCAGTCCAAACACTTTAGCTTAACACTGTAGACCCTTGATAAACTCCTTTTGCAGTCTAATCTTTGTATACCACACCTTCCTGGGCTGTCAAGGGGTTCCCCATTTCCTTGGTAAGCCATTTAATTTTCCATCATTAGATATGCTGTTCTCTTCGCTTAGAATATTCCCACCCCCTTTCTCTGCTAAGAGAACTACTTTTCAAGAACCAACTCAACTCTTACTAGTCCATTTACCTGAAGCAGATTAAGTGACCCCCCCCCAGCTGCAGCCCCCTGACTTTTCTTACTGTATTTGCCACATTCGATCATAATTATGACTTTTTGGTCTCTTCCTTTAGACTGTGAGCACCTCCAGGACAGGAACAGTGTCTCAGTCACCTCCATTTCCCTGTTACCCTGTTTAGAGCAGTCAACACTTGATGTAAATCAGTAAACACTTGATGAATGTGTGAATAAAGTGCATCCAGGGTAAACTTTGCTATACCAAGCTTGAAGACTGCCAAATCCAGTGGATTTCCAGGGCGAGAGCTTTAGTGTACTGCAGCCCGTCAGGGCCAGGAAGCTGAGGCTGATTCATTGCCAATGGGAGTTTAAGCCAGGGGTGGCAAATACATGGAATGTGTGCTGCCCCATCCCTGCTGGTGTCCCCGGGCAGTCATGGCTATTTGTTCACAGCACATAGTCACACAGTACTCAGAGCCCTCAGCACACTACTCTAGGAAGCCACTTCCAGTTGATTGAAATTTGTTCCTTAAATGAAACCTGTTTACTCTCTTTGGTTTAAGCGCTTAAGTGTGAAGTCAGCCTGCTTTAAGCCATAGTTTGGACCATCACCCAAGTGGGCCTGACAGCCTTTGGGAGGTTCCAGTTTTTTGCCTTTGGAGTTCACAGACCAGTCTTCGTGTGTCCCATGGAACTGAAGAGCATCTTCTCTTCCCATCCTGCTGTTCACTGAGTGGGCTTCTCATGTCCAGAATCCTACTACCCCAGGAGCCAACATGCCTCTCAGTTTCCCTGAGTAAAGGGATCCTCATTTTGATGACAGGCAGCACCTATCCCTCATCACTTGGGCAATCTGTACCCTTTCTATGTCTTCCTGGCTACTGGAAGACACCTTTGAGATCATTCAGCTGACAGATGGCAGAGTGACAGCCCATGCTGAATGAAGGCCACCATCATGCTTTTTTAATCCTCATGGTGTGTGAAACAATTTTGAATTGGTTGTCAACATTTAAGATTCCAGAGTTCTAGTTTCTTTTGGAAAACTTGAAAGACCTGGGATACTCTGGACCCATGTTCTCCCCGGCACTCCATAGTTAGCCACGGTCCCCACCCAGTCACTTCCCACCTTGACTCATGACATTGCTGGGCCCTAATGGGCTGATTTTAGCTTTGCTGCCCTCTTGTTCTGCTCCCATCATACCAATTGGGGAACTTGGAGAAACTATTGTAGAGAGTCAGGCTGTAAGCTACAGCCTAGATAGGCAGCCACAGGGGCTACATGACCTGTCCAAAGTCATACAGAGGTGGAGCTAGAACCCCATTCTACTCAGTCCTTTACTGTTCTTTCCACTTTCCCATACCATCTTCTCAGGAGTTTTGACGACTAGTAGACACAGAGGAGGCCATGGGAGGCAGTTAAGAAAAATGACTGTGAAAAAGGGATCAGGGCTTAGATTCTAACTCCGCCACTTACCGGTTGTATAACCTTAAGTGAATCTTCTTCCTAGCTTAGTTTCCCTGTATATAACTGAGGATACAGTAGAGTCATACCTTCTCAGATAATTACATTCTAAAGTCTCCACAAGGGCCTGGTGTGGTTGTTCATACCTGTAATCCCAGAACTTTGGGAGGCAGAGGCAATTAGGATTGCTTAAATCTAGGGATTCGAGACCAATGTGGGAAACTTGGCAAGCCCTCATCTCTACAATAAATTAAAAAATTAATCAGGTGTGGTGGCACACATCTGTAGTTCCAGCCACTTGGAAAGCTGAGGCAGAAGGATTACTTGTGTCTAGCCGGTTGAGACAGCGGTATCCATGAGTGTGTCAGTGTTCTCCAACCTGGTCGACAGAGTGAGACTTCTAGTCTAAATAAATAGATAGATAGATAGATAGATAGATAGATAAACATATAAATAAATAAGTCAGCACAGAAGGTGAACATCATATTTAGTCAAAAACCACAATCAGCTTGAAAATCCTTTGGTGGGGAGCCGTTTCAGAAATCAACACACTGCCTTACAGTAAGCTAACCAGTGCAGCCAGGTTTTCTTGCTTGAACATTAGATGAAAGAGTTAGTTAGCCTGTGTTAGGGACTGTTCTGTATGGAAGATGCTTCACTCACACTCAGTGGATGGAGAGGCTCTAGGGAACTAAGACCAACCTGGGCAACAGCAAAGTCATGGATGTCATCACCACCTGCTGACTCTTGAAAGACACATAGTGAATTGCACTGGCTGCACTGTTTAATTATGCTCTTTCTTTCTGGTCTTTGTAGTGGAAGTTAGACATCAGTGAGATGCAGCTCGACACTAATGATACTCCCATTTGTTTACCTGGAGGATTTAGCGACATTTTGAATGTTGAGCATGTAGCACCATGCCTGGCATGTTGTAGACACTTAATAAATGAGTACTCTTGAAGGTTGCTGATCCTAGTGAGGCCCAGATATTCCTGGTGTTCTCAATTACTGAGGAATGCCCTGTCTTTTTCCCTTGGTCACTTCTGCATGAAGTCTGTGCTGACTGTGCTGACTGACTGTGTTGACCTGTCTCTCCCAATGATAGGCTGCTATTTGTCTTTCATTCTAAGATTGGAGTGGAACAGGTTGTGGTGATACATGGTCCCTGGGGCTTTCTGATTTCTCTTTGAAACTAACCTTTGGGATTTTCATGTCTTTCCAGAAGAAATTACCTGCTATCTGAGACTTTGGGCTTCGGACCTGGTAGGACTGCTAGTTACTTGTTTTATTGGAGTGTTCCCTTTATGCAGGAGCACAAATGTCTTTGCTTGCTTATTGACTATTTCTCACTAGACTAATTTTTATGAAGGTAGGGACTGTCTGTCCCAGCTGTTGGATCTGTAGCTTCCAGAACAGTGTGGGTTCCAGAACCGTACTTATATAGTAGGTACTCTATAAAATGGTTGGTGAATTAGTTCCTGTGTGAGAGAGTAACAGGAATGTGTTTGGGCTATTGTAGCAGTTAAGGCTGTGAATAAAAATTAAACTTTATGAAAGGTTAATTCTTTAGGTTATTAATGGATCATCCATATCCCATTAGACTTTAGATGTACCAGGTTTACCATTTTAATAAATGTCAGTACAACTTTTATTAGCCACTGGTTCAGGTTGAGAGCAGCTCTGAGGTGTGTTCAGCCCAATCCCCACCTTTGCAGAATGACTGTTAGCTGGATATGCACTGGTATGCTAATATATGGTAATTGCCCTCACACCCTTCCTCTCCAGGCCACAAGGAGAGCACCCTTAAAGGAATGCCACCCAAGTTTTAAGTTTCAGGAAGAAAGGCCTTTTTGAGGGAGTGACATTGGGAACCCAACTTGAGGGAAGGTTATAGACCGGACACATGTAGGAGTCAGGAAGGCTGCCCTGGGGCCGGATCATGGAGGTGTGGGATGCCGGGCTAAGGCATTTAGGCATGTTCCAGAGGATTGAATCCTGTGTGCTAGCTGCTGGCTTTGGTACCAGATTGTAGTCTTACTTCCTGCCTGTGGGAAAGGGGCACAGGGGCATCTCTTAGCATCCCTGCCCCATGCAAAGGTGGGGGAAGGTGGGGGGGAAGTGAGGAAAGGGAGGTTTCTGGGTCCTGTTGCTCACTCTCTGTCCTTTGTCTTTCTGTCTTCAGAGCCTTGGGGAGCATCCCCTCTCCTGGAGGATACACCGTAGGTGCAGGAAGACGTTAGACGAGGACAGCTGAAGAGGCATCCAGGTAGAGCATGGCTGTGGCCTTGGAATCCCAGGCCCAGGCCTCTTCCCCAGCAGAGCCTGAAGAACTCCTGATTGTGAAACTGGAGGAGGATTCGTGGGGATCAGAATCCAAACCCCAAGAGAAGGAATGTGACCCTGTCCATGGCCCTGAGGCCTCTCGCCTGCGCTTCCGGCAGTTTCAGTACAGAGAGGCAGCTGGACCCCACGAGGCCTTCAGCCAGCTGTGGGCCCTCTGCTGTCGTTGGTTGAGGCCAGAGGTCCGCCTCAAAGAGCAGATCCTGGAGGTGCTGGTGCTGGAGCAGTTCCTGACCATCTTACCCAGGGAGGTCCGGGCCTGGGTGCAGGCGCGCTGCCCTGAGAATGGTGAGATGGCAGTGGCCTTGGTGGAGGATTGGCATCGAGAGGTCCAGGCTGCAGGACAGCAGGTGAGGCAGGTGGTCTGTCCTCCAAGGAGCGGGTCAGGCTAGGCTGTGGGACTGTGACTAGGTTAATAATGGGCAAAATCACAGCAATAATAATTATTGAGCAATGGACATTTATTGACCATGGCTCTATACCAGGCACTGTTTTAAGTGCTTTACATGCACTAACTCAATCTTGTCAACAGTTTAATGAGATGGTGCTGTTGTCTTGATTTTACTAATAAGGAACAGAGGCAGAGACAAGATAGGTAATTTGCTCAGGGATACACAGCTACTAGATGATAGAGCCAGGATTTGTACTCAGGCATTCAAACTCTAAAGCCTTAATGCCTAACTACTGCTCCAAACTGCCTCCCAGTACCTAAACCACAGTGTGGTTAATTTGTATTGTGTTTTTTACCAAATAAAACCATTTTACATATGTGATCTCTTTGGATGCTTATAGCAGTAGTGTAGGTAGACAGAAACAGTATTATCTTCGCTATTTTATTGATGAAACTAAGACCTAAAAGTCATGTGGCTCACAAAGACCACTAAGTGAACCAGAGCTTAAACCCAGATTCTTGGGTTCCAGGGTTCTTTCCACTATATGACAGATGCCTCATCTGCAAACCATGGGAATTAAAATACTTCTGAGCCCTGAGGCTCAGATGAAATATTAACTGACAATGTGAGCACTCACTGTATCAGACACTTTTCTAGGCTTTTTATATATATTCCTCATCTAATCAACCCAGAAGTCCAGTAAGGTAGGTACTGTTATCATTGCCAGTTTTCAAATGGGTAAACAGAGACAGAAAGGTAAGTAACTTGTCTAAATTTATATAACTAGCCAGGTGTGGTGGCTCACACTGGTATCTCAGCACTTTGGGAGGTGGAGGCTAGAGGATTGCCTGAGCTCAGGGGTCCAAGACCAGCCTGAGCAACATGGTAAGACCTCGTCTCTACAATAAATTAAAACAATCAGTGTGGTAGCATGTGCCTGTGCTTCCAGCTACTTGGAAGGCTGAGGCGGAAGGATCCCTTGAAGCCAGCAGGTCAAGGATTTGGTTGCTGTGAGAGTGCCACTGTACTCCAGCCTGGGTGTCAGAGACTCCGACTCTAAATAAATAAATAAATAAAATTTATATAACCAAGTGATATATCAGAGGTAAGGAAAGTGAAAGTATCGTGGATTTAATATTCACAATTTCAACAATTTGCAAATTATCCTGAAGACCTAGGATATAATGTATAATTTTGCTGTTATACAAATTTTGAGTTCTGCTTCAGAGCTGGTATATGTAGTACAGATCCTTTAGCTGGCTGTGGGTTAAATCTAAATATAACTATTGTTCATCTAAATATAACTATTGTTCTCCACTTGTAGTCTATAACTCTTGTGATATTATACTTAGCTGTATTATGTTGGGGGAAATTACAGGTTTGGGAACATATCCCTTGCAAATGGACAGAGATTTTCTGTATATCTAAAGTGTAAAGCTCTATACAGATGTGAGATTGGGGGATGACAGGTTTAAGGCAGCAGTCTCCAACCTTTCTGGCATCAGGGACCAGTTTCATGGAAGATAATTTTTCTGTGGAGCGGGGATGGGGGAATGGTTTCAGGATGATTCAAGTGCATAGCATTGATTGTGCACTTTATTTCTATTATTATTATACATTGTAATATATAATGAAATAATTATACAACCACCATATAAAAAAAGAGGTGCATATGGAAGTGTTAAATAAAATAATGGGTGGACCATATGCAGACTAAAATAAATGTTGGATTCTGACTTAAAGCCTGCCACCAGAAGCAACTGTACAATTGAAGTACACCAACTCACTTGCCACTCACTGATAGGATTTTGATGTGAGTTGGCAAGCAAATGATTTATTATGGTGTCTGTGCAGTCAAACCTCACTGTTCATGTTAATCTGTATTTGCAGCTGTTCCCCAGCACTAGCATCACCACCTCAGCTCCACCTCAGATCATCAGACATTAGATTCTCACAAGGAGCCTGCCACCAAGATCCCTGCATGCACAGTTCACAATAGGGTTCATGCTCCTATGAGAATTTAATGCTGCCGCTGATCTGACAGGAGGCAGAGCTCAGGCGGTAATGTGAGCAATGGGGAGCAACTGTAAATACAGATGAAGCTTTGCTCACTAGCCTGCTGCTTACCTCCTGCTGTGTGGCCTGGTTCCTAAGAGGCTATGGACCAGTACCATGGCCTTACTTTCTGGATTCCTTTACAAGCTGATTGAAGATGCAGAGAGAATAATATTTAAAGATAACAAAACTAAGTATGAGAGAGTGTGCCTTATTTTAATATACCACTCCACATCCCCATATTATTTCTATTCAAGAAGCTAGCTATTTGTCTTAAGTGGCAGTGAAGAAACAAATGGACATCTCAGGGCTTCAAAGCTGGAAGATGAACTTGAGACCCAGAGATGAGAAATGACTTAAATCAAAGCCTTTATGATTCTTCAAGTCTTTATGATTCTTCATCTGTAAAATGAGAGGGTTGGACTAGACCAAAGTTTCTTTATGCCCCTGTGAGCTGACCAAAAGTTAACTGCTTCTAAAATTGAGAAAAATAAAGTAATGGAATCTTCTCTATTATGTGTTTTTTTCCGTGACTTTTATTTTTTTAACTTTTCTACCTCCTCCTTAGTGTTCACAAATTTCAAAACAAATGGGCAACTGGCAAAAGAGCTTGTTTTTTTTCAGGCACATTTGTTGTTGTTTGGGATCTTATGCAGCAAGGTATATAACTTAGTTACATTCTCTGCAAGTAAAATTTTTCCAAGTCTTAATAACGATATAAAATATATTAACTATGTTTCTTAAAGTGAACCACCATCTGAGAAAGGTTGGTGTCTACAGGACTAAATGGCCCCTCAGATATTTTCCTAAAAGGGATCTTTCAGCTCTGTTTTTTGATTTTTTTTTTTAGATTGTTTCTTCTGTCATCACCATCTTGCAGAACCCTTCTCTCTATCAGGTGTACAGGCATTAAAAATAAAAAGGCTTTATATTTTAGAGCAGTTTTTCTTGGCAAAATTAAGCAGAAAGTACAGAGTTCCCATCCATCCTCCCCCACTGTCAATATCCCTACACCAGAGGGTACATTTGTTACCACTGATGAACCTACGTTGATTGACACATTATTCTCACCCAAAGTCCATAGTTTACATTAGGGATCACTCTTAGTGTTGTACATTATGTAGGTTGTGACAAATGTATACTGACATCTATCTGCCATTATAGTGACATGTAGAGTAGTTTCACTGTTCTAAAAGTTCTCCGTGTTCTGCCTATTTATTCCTCTTTCTCCCTAGCCCCTGGTAACCCCTGATCTTTTTACTGTCTCCATGGTTTTCCCTTTTCCAGAAGGTAATATAGTTGGAACCATACAGTATGTAACCCTTTCATATTGGCTTTTTTCCCTTAGTAATACATATATAAATTTTCTCCATGTCTTTTCATGGCTTCACAGCTCATTTATTTTTAGTGCTGAATAATAGTCCATTGTCTGGATGTGCCACAGTTTATTTATACACTCACCTGCTACTGAAGGACATCTTGGTTGTGTCTAAGTTTTGGCAGGTATGTATAAAGCTGCTGTGATGTTCATGTGTCTGTACCATTTTGCATTTCCACCAGCAATGAATGGGAGTTCCTGTTGCTCTACATCCTTTCCAGCATTTGATGATGTCAGTGTTTTGGATTTTTGCCATTCCAATAGGTGTATAGTGGTATCTCATTTAAAAAAAAAAAAAAGCAATTCCCTAAGGACATATGACGTTAAACATCTTTTCATATGCTGTATCTTTATTTGAAGTTCAGCATATCCGGAAGCAAGCGTAAAAGCATTGGTGATGTGGCTGGTACTGCTAAGAAGCGCCAAGCGATTACGATGGAAACAAAAGCAAAAATAATTGAGAGAGTGGAGCGAGGCGAAAAGATGGTAGACGTTGCTCGTTCTTATAACATGAATCGTTCAACCATCTGCACAATTCTAAAGAACAAGGACAAGATCATGGAACATGTGAAGTCTGCTGTGCCAATGATGTCGACAATAATATCAAAGAAGCGTGGAAAAGTGATGGAGGAGATGGAGAAACTTCTCAGTGTGTGGATGCAGGATCAGCATCAGCGTCAAGTCCCGCTTAGCTTAATGCTGATTCAAGAAAAGGCTAAAAGTCTTTATGAAGACTTGAAGAAGAAACACGGCAAAGAATCAGAGAGCACATCTTTTAATGCCAGCCATGGCTGGTTTCATCGGTTCAAGGCTAGAGCCAGCCTTCACAAAGTAAAATTAAGTGGCGAGGCAGTGAGTGCAGATATGGTAGCTGCTCGGGAATTTCCTGAAACTCTTCGAGAAATTATTGATGAAGGCACATATTTACCTGAGCAGGTTTTTAATGTGGATGAGACAGGACTGTACTGGAAGAGGATGCCAGACCGAAGTTACATCAGTAAGGAGGAAAAGCTAATGCCAGGTTATAAAGCAGCAAAGGATAGGCTAACTCTGTTGTTTGGTGGCAATGCTTCTGGAGATATGAAACTGAAGCCTCTCTTAGTTTATCATTCAGAGAACCCAAAAGCTCTTAAAAACGTAGCAAAGAGCTCTCTTCCTGTTGTGTGGAAGAGTAACCCCAAAGCCTGGGTTACACAGGCCATTTTCCAGGACTGGTTCCTCCATCACTTTATCCCAGAGGTAGAGAAATACTGCTTGGAGAAGGACATTGCATTCAACATTCTTTTGCTGCTGGACAATGCTCCGGGGCACCCCCTATTCATGGATGACTTTCATCCCAATGTCAAAGTAGTGCATCTGCCACCAAATACTGCATTGCTCATGCAACCTATGGACCAGGGAGTTATAGAGACTTTCAAGAAATATTATTTACATCATACCTTTCATCAAGCAGTAAAGGCAAGTGATGAATCAGGAACAACGTTGAGACAATTTTGGAAGGACTATAACATCTACAAGGCCATAAAAAACATTGACTTTGCTTGGTGTGAGGTTACAGCTGTCACCATGAATAGGGTTTGGAAGAACCTTTGCCCACAATTTGTTCATGATTATCGTGGATTTGAGAAGGTGGATGAGGAGTCCAAGGAGGTCTTCAGCAACTTAGTGGCCCTTAGTAAGAAGTTGGAGCTCGATCTGCAAGAGGATGACTTTATTGAACTCCTTGCTGTGCAACATGAGGAACTTACTAATGAAGACCTGATGGAATTGGAGGCCCAGAGAAAGAATGAAGAAAAACAAGAGGAAGAAGTAACTGAAGAACCGAAGAGATTCACAATGCAGGAAATGGCAAGGGGATTTTCTTTATTTGAGGAGGCACTGTTGGTTTTTGAGGCACAGGACCCGAATGTAGAACGGTACAGAAGGGTTGCAGCAGCCGTTCAGAATGCAATCCAGTGCTACCGTATCATCTATTATGAGAAAAAAAGAGCTACTATCCAGACATCACTGAATCGTTTTTTTAAGAGGGGAGATAGAATTGAATCCAGCAAGGAACCAGAGCCTGTGCCATCAACGTCAGGTGTGAGTGAAACTGCAGCTTGTTCTCCATCTCCTATTGCTGAAAATCCTTCAGCTGTACCATCTCCTACCTCCTCTCCCACTTCCAGTCAGTAACTCTTCTTGCCTGTTCACTCAGTGCCAGCCCCTGTATGCCAGCTGTTGTACTGTACGTCATACAGTAAATACTCTACATATGAACCTTCAAGTTGCGAACTTTCTAGCACTTACAGAATCATCAATTTTAGCAGAGTGCATGAGGCATGTCACCCCAGTGACACCTTCTTCAGGTGACTTGATCTGAAATATAGTTCAAAACAGGACATTTGTCAAAAGTTTACCACGAATAATTCTAAAAATAAATTTTGGTGTAAGCAAAACAAAAAGGCCTTATATCTGATTCAAACAGTGGGTGAGTTTTGGGGATGAGGTCTACCTTACTACTTCTGGGCCCATCCTTACTCTGCGTCTAAACGATCAGGAAGTAAAAATAGGCTGGCTAGTTGATGGCTTATGAGATAAAATAGACTATTTACTGTCCTAGAAATAGATGATAAAGCAGCAGAAGAGAAATTTATCTGCTCTGGTGGCTAAGATCTCATTAAAAGAAGCCCAATAAATGGGGATCATGGGTGGAGACTGGGATCAAGAGAAGAGACTAAAAGGAGGGAAAGTAAGAGAAAGGAGGCATGGGAAAGTCTATGGAAGACATGGCACTGTCTGACAGAGTCCGTGCTCTTCTGCACTACTGGCACCACACAGCGGTGGGTTCTCTCACATTCGCATTATTCCTGGTCTCAGTCCTGAACTGCTTACCCTGACCCATATCACAGACCAGTCCTCTCTTAAACTAGATCTTCCAGTTTCTGATCTTATTACTCATTTCTCCAGGTCTCACAGATTTGACATCCAGCATTGCTTCCCTGGGTCTTTTGTATCGATTAGATTATCCCTCTCAGGATGCTGCCTCTAGTGTCACTCATTAGGCCTAGTTTTTGGGCCCTCTACCTCAGAGCTATTGTATGTTACTCCCCTTCTACTTCTATTCGTTAGACCCTAACTTGGAAAGATTTGGATAATAAAGACCAGGAGTGAGCCTCAGAAAAACCGAAGAGGGAAAACTATGGGAGAGACAAACCATAAGAAAAAAGACGCCACAGGAAAACCGTGGTAGGAATGAGAAATTCTAGGTTACTTTTAGAAAGTTATATTACAAGGAAGGAAAAGGCCATGGTTGTGATATCAAGCTACTTCTATTCATCCTTCAACACCCTGCTGAAATGTGTTCTCTGTAAAGCCTTCCCTGGTCCTCTCAGGCAGCTAATTGTTCCCTTCTCTGTACTTCCATGGCTCTTTACATACCCATCTATTATTCTATTAATCACGTTTACTAGCAATTTTTTCCACCACTTCTTTCAGGACAAGGACTAATTATCTTATTCATCTTTGTATCCCCAAGACACAGTAGAGTGCCTGGCATATGCCTAGTGTTTGTTGTTGTGTGATAGAAAGACATCAAGAGCACCATGGAAGTGCAATTTGCACTTCACTTGCAAAATCAGATTGGTTCCTGGTACTTTTCATGTGTAACCACGTGTTCCCTTGATTTAGAAGAAAGAGTTTAGATTCCAAAGCCAACTCCACTGATATCACTGACACATTAGCCCGCTTTTCATCCCTACTGGTGATAGAAACATTTATCCCCCCATACTCCCAAGAAACTCCCAGGGCAATGTCAGAGGCACATCTCTCGACCTAAGCTTCCACCAGTCTTGGAGAATTGGGAGAGGCGGGATAATTACAAGAAGACACTTCTGTAGCAGTCCTAGGACCGGGGGTGGGGGTGGAGGGGTGATGTAAGATGAATTTAAACCTTGCCTTATAAGAAATGTGTTAGCAACTTATGTAAGAACGGCCGCTTCCTCTCCACATAACACACCCGATCCAGGTGTCCAGCAGTCACTTTTTCCCATGGGTGACAGGTCATCACCTAGCATAGAAAACAAGGGGCCAGCGCCTTTCTTGGGCACCCCTTCTGAAATCTTGGGGCCTGCATTTCCTTCAGGGGGTTGTCCTCTTCCCAGTTCCAGCAATCCCCGGTTGCCTCTGCTGTTGCCCCCTCACGCGCGCCTTGACTCTGGGTCAAAAGTGCCGGCGGCTGGGCTGTCAGGCCGTGGCTACGAGTGGGGCGCCTCGGTCCCGCCGGACTCCTGGGTCTCCGAGCACGCCGCGGGACAAGCAGAGAAGCAAGCAGGCTGCGCAGGGCTACGGAGGCACGGGACAGTATGCGGGAGGCGGGTCGGCCCCGCGAGAAGGCGCGCGTGTGCCGGGACTTCAGCCAGTTCCGGTTTCCCGCAGCCTCCTGCAAGCCTCGGCCCCAGAGCTCCCCTCAGCCGGCATCGCGGCGGGATCCCGGCCCCGGTGCGCCGCGGTTCGTCGGTCGCGGGCCAGGACTGCTGGGTTCCCGCGCGGGCCCAACGCCGCGGATCCCTGGTTAGGCTGGCCGTCGCTCGCTTGCCGTTGCCCATGGCAGTGCCTCGCCCGGCGCGGCCAGTCGGATCGCCCCGTTCCGACCGGGCAGTAACAGCTGAGTGCCCAAAGGGCTAAGCCAGCAGCACGACGGTCAGTGTCCGCAGCTCGCTGCCCGCCCGCCGCCTCCTGGCCCCAGCGCGTATGCGCACGCGCTTTACCTGCGGTCGCCTCTGCGCTCCGGGGGCCGCCTTTCAGCCCGCCCCCTCGACTCGGCTCCGCGTACCCAGCTGGGGAGGAGGGTGTGAGGGCGATTACCACATATTAGCATACCAGCGCGAATCACCTGTCGGTTCCAGCCAAAGGTCACTCGGGAGAGACAGGGAATGGGCTGAACGCGCTTCTGTGCAGCGCTCTGCCAAAACCGGTGGTCATGGCAACGACTGGGCGGGCAGGGGCGTGGGTAGGCGCTGGAACCCAGTGGCGCCCTGAGTTCATTCCTTCTATCTGAGCTCTGTGCGGAACATCTCATACTTTTCCCACCTAGCGGGTGGAGAGGTGCTGAATTTGTTTTAGCCAGATACAGCAAACATTCATTGAACACTTACCACGTGCCTAATACTTTCCTGTAGAATGTGATTCTCCGGGTAAGCCTATGATGTCTGTTCTATTAACCCACGTGATAGTAGGAGAATCGGAGGCTCAGAGAGATTAGATTACTCACCCAAAGTCACACAACCACACTAGATGGCAAAAGTGGAGATCTGAGCACATTTCTCACTGCTGGCTCAGGACTCTCTTGAGTTATTTTCTCCAGCAGGGGTCTCCTAGCACCTCCTTACAATTCCAGGTATACTAAGCTGTTGAGAAAATGCCCATACGTAATATGTACAGTGCTTTACTGTTTGACCTTTGAGTATGGTAGGCAGAGTAGTTATGCCCAAATTACAGACGAGAGGAAATGAGGCTCAGATAGGTTATGTGACATGCCTTGGGTCAAACATCTATTAAGAGCTAATGCTTAATTACCATGATTTGTGCTCATGCTCACTATTTTAGAAACTTTAATTCAATCTTCTCAACATAGTAGAATTACTATGACTATTTTACAGATTAGGAAGCTGACTTTGGGAAATTAAGCAAATTTGCCCAAGGTTACACAGCTAGTAACTAGCAGATTTAGGGTTCAAATCCAGGTTTATTTGGCTCCAAAGCTAGACTCGTGGAGTCTTATTGTCCCAAGATTATTTAATTTAGAATTGGACTTTAGAACCTTGCATCTCATAGAACTTTCTGTCCTCTCAAGACATGACTGTGTCTCTTAATCCTACTGCAAAAATATATGTGACAAGTGACATGTGTTAAGGTCACAGAGGCTAAATATTAGAAGAGAATAGAATCACCAGGTAGGTGGGGACAATCTGGAACTCTGTCTCTCCATGTTTACCTCTAGGGATTTGACAGTTAGCTAAAGGCAGAGTAGTTTAAAAGCACACACATCTGCACATAGACTTGTTTGGCTCAGTGTTCTCTAACTTAATGTATTATCAATTACTGGACAGGGCTGTATGCATCAAACCAAGTATACTAAACTTTATAGACATTTTAAGGGATTATCAAAGATAATTTTGAATATATGCACATTTCACCTCATTGGATTGACTTAAAACCCAATTTTCTCCTAAACTGACTGTCTTGTGCTTAGAGCACAAATGTAGAGACAGACCTACTTGGGTTAAAATCCTGACTTGACCACTCATTGGGCAAGTTACTTACCCCTCTCTGTGCCTATTTCTGTTCCTCACAATAGAAATATTTGAGAATTAAATGAGTTAATGTCTAAAAAACTTTCAGTATAGGCCCTAGCCAGGGATAAGCCTTCCTTAATTGTTAACTATTATCATTTCTGTTATTGTCCCAGGAGCTTTCCTAGGAACAGACAACCCACATGTACAGAATCTCTCAAGGCTTACTAGCTGGCTTTGGAATTCTGAAGCTGCCTCCGATTCCCTCCTGGTGTATTAAACAGACTGCTATGCTGGTGAAGGCTTGTTATCTCTCCAAATGACATTCTTCCTTCTTGGGATCATAAATTATTCCTGGACTCAAAGGAGTTGGTTTCTCTTGCACATCTCCTAGCACCAAATTACCGGAGTGGCTCCATGCAGAAGGGATCTTGACAAACAGTGGAGCCATAAGTCAGTCTCCTTGAAACACTTTTATGAGTGCCTTAATG
>CAUYQG010046842.1:0-17040 GCA_963574415.1 Tarsius wallacei | reverse complement strand
TTTGTTTCTGTGAGAGGTCACTCAGTATTATAGACTCTAGTTCCATCCAGGTTGCTGCGAAATTCATGATTTTGTTCTTTTTTATGGCTGCGTAGTATTCCATTGTGTACATGTACCACATTTTTTTAATCCAGTCCTCTTTTGATGGACAACATGGTTGCTTCCAGGTTCTTGCTATTGTGAACAATGCTGGGATAAACATACGTGTGCAGGTATCTTTTTTATAGAGTGATTTAAGTTCTTCAGGGTATATTCCCAGTTATGGGGATTGCGGGGTCATATGGGAGGTTGATATAGCAGTGTTGCGATTCCTAAAAGCTCTTACTCTGATTTGTAATTCCAATATCTTAACATGATTCCTAGCTCTGGAGAGATGTTCAATAAGTATATACTGAATGAACGAATGAGCAGAGATGGAGGTTAGAGACAGAGGGAGAAAAAAATAAAAAATTTAAGAACATGAGAAAAGACAACAGGGAAAACATGAAATCAGATAGCAAGAAGAACTGTGCTCTCATCTTAGAACTGCCACACATTGCTACATAATGATGATGACATCTATACTGCATATATTTTTAAGCTTTGGATAAGAATAATGATACCTACCTTGCAAGGTTGTATTAGGGATTTTTTTTTTTTTTTTGAGTTGGAGTCTCACTCTGTCACCCAGACTGGAGTTGCAGTGGCCGCTCCCGGCCACCGCAGCCTCGGCCTGCTGGGCTCCAGCGATCCTTCCGCCTCAGTCTTCCAAGTAGCTGGAACTACAGGCGCGCGCTACCACACCCGGCTAATTTTTTGATTTACTGTAGAGATGAGGTCTCACCAAATTGCCCAGGCAGGTCTCGAACCCGCGGGCTCAGGCAATCCACTCACCTCAGCCTCCCAAGGCGCGGGATTACAGGCTGAGCCACCGAGCCCGGCTGGGATTTTTTTTTTTTTTTTTTTAAGGCAGAATCTCACTACCTGGGCTCAGGCAATCTTTCTTCCTCAGTCTCCATGCCTGGCTAATTTTTTTTTTTTTTGTAGAGACGAGATCTTACTATGTAGTCTAGGCTGGTATAAACCTCCTGGGCTCAAGCAATCCTCCTCCCTCAGTCTCCCAAAGTGCTGGCATTACAGGCATGAGCCACCTTTCACAACCTGTATTAAGGATTAAATACATGGTAACTGTAACTAACACATACATGCAACCATCTATAGATCTTCTTCGATGTCTATCTCAAAGTTAATATCTCCAAAGCTGAACTTTGATTCAAATCCCTGTCTCAGGTAACACCGCTTACATCTGTCCATTATTCTGGCAAAAACCTTGGCATCGCCCTTGATTTCTCTATTTTCCTTCATAAACATGGTTCATTTGCAAATGTTCTCAACTCTGCCTTAAAAGTGCACACCTAATCCAGGCACCTGTCACCACCTCTACTACTAAGAGAGAGGAGATAGTCAGAAGCTGGTTACGCAGACAGAGAGGGAGGGTCTCGAGAAGACTTAACACCTGCGGGAACGCCCCTGTACCACCCCTGTTAGATAATTGTGGGCTGGAAGTGTGGCTAGTGTGGTTAAGAAAGTTCTTTCAGTTCAGGATGTTTTGCTAGAAGGGACTTTTTGCTGCTTAAACGCAGGCACAGTAGCTTAACTAGATGTCCTAGCTTGACCTTGGCTCATTATATCATTAACATAGCATTTGCATTGTGGCTCTCCCCCCAGTGGGCTTTTCTGTGGTACTTATGGGTAATATTCAAGATGGAGTAACTTTGGTCAAGGACCCGCATGTGCAGTGAGGATTGGTTCTCAGGAGATAAGGGGTGGGTGAGATGTAAATGAGAGAAACGCCTCCAGAAGAGATAAGATAAAACCCACCAAAAAACTCTTCTAACAGCAGATAACCCATTTGGGGGGCCTCTCTCTGTTTCTAGAGAGCTTTGTTGCTTAATAAGTTTCTTCTTTCACTCGTCCTTTTGGTGTCTGCGTTCCTTAATCTTCTTGGTCATGGGAGAAGAACCCAAGGGTGCTGGTTTAAGCTGACGGTGGAGTTCAAAACTCCTGCAGTGCTACCAACCCAACCCCGACCACCGTCACCCCTTGGAGGGATTCCTGCAGCAGTATCCTCTACCCAACCTCTTTGCCTTCACTCTTGCCCCCTTTACTCTGACTCCACTGAGCAGCCAGATTAATTCTTCCAAAGGAATCTTATTAAAATGTCAGTCACATCAGCAGTACCTCTGATCTGAATCTTAATTGGCTTCATAGCTTGATTAGAAGAAAATCTGAGACTCTTCAGAAGACCTATGCCCGCCCCTCGCCCCCAGCTGCTTTGCTGACCTCATGCCCACCTCCCTCCCGCCTGCTAAGCCACACTGGCCTTCCTGTGTCCCTCCCGAATTTCCTCTTCCCCTGGAATTCCCAGGGCTGGAGTGAATAAAGGTTGGTGGGGACCTGAATTGTATGTAATTATGGCTAACAATGCTCTTTCAGAAAATACGATAAAATCAAACACACAAAACAAGGTTAATGTTTACATCGAATGAGGACAGACATGACAGCAAATTCTCGGAGCCCTGGAGATAACTCTGGAGTCATCCTTCTTTTTCTTGGGCGATCTCCTCAGCATCATAACAGAAATTCTTACCTAGAAATACTTGGTGCTGGCAACCTGGCTTCCAGTCCCCATTAAGAATATGCTACGGTCCCCGTGAGTCCCGCCACTCACAGGTCCTGAAGGTGAAGCTTCATTTGCTTCAAAAAAAGTTCACACCACCCTTGAACGCTTCTACACTGTTAGTGGGAGCGCAAGCTAGTTCAACCTCTAGGGAAAGCAGTGTGGCAATTCCTAAAAGAACTAAAAATTGATCCAGCAATTCCATACGATCCAGCAATCCCCCTTTTGGGAATGTACCCAGAGGAATTCAAATCATTCTACAAAAAAAGACACCTGCACATGCATGTTTATTGCCGCACTATTCACAATAGCAAAAACGTGGAACCAACCGTACTGTCCATCGAAAGTAGACTGGATAAAGCCAATGTGGTACATATACATGATGGAGTACTACACAGCCATAAAGAAGAACAAACTCATGGATTTCACAGCAAATTGGATGGAGTTGGAGACCATCATACTTAGTGATCTACCACGGAAACAAAGAACTGAATACCATGTGTTCTCACTCATAAATGGGACCTGAACATTAGTCACGATAGCACAAGGGAGGGATCAGCAGTTGCTGGACACTGTCAGGGGAGGAGGGGGACACATAACAACACAAAGGATACCTGGTCCTAAACCAGGGGAATTGAGGACCATTTCACACTCCAAACTTCACCTGCATGCAGCCTGCTTGTATAGCAAATCCTGACTTGTACCCCACATATCTATAATAAAATAAAATTTTAAAAACAGACAAACAGAAGAAGTCCACCCCTACCCATGGCTCCCGACTCCTCCAAGTCTCTCAGAAAAGCCACCATCCTGTGTCACTCTTACCCTGCTCCACATTTTTTATCACACGTCACCTGAGATGTTGAAGTGTGATAATACTGAACTATGAGCTCTAGTATTGGTGCAGGGTTGTTTTGTTCCCTATGTCATTAGTGTCTAGAGCAGTGAGTGACACATAAGGTCTCACAGAGATCACCCTTTGTTGAATAAATTAAGGAATGAATGAAAATTAGGTTGAAATATAGTATTACAGCTTGAACTAATTATTTGTCTGAAGCTCTTTTCCTTTGGTAGAGTGGGTATCTGTCATAAATGCCCAGAAACAAAAATGATATCATCACAAATGTGTCTGTTTCTAACATTTCGGAATAAATTAATTTAATGTTGGCATTGCAAGCAAAATAATTGCAAATTTAATAAACCTCTTCAAAGCAGATAATCCTAGCAGTCATCTGACATCTTTTTCACACTATACAAATATTATGATGATTGAAACTGCATACACTGATGAAGAATCACACTTGCTAATTCATATCTCAATTTCTTAACTACTGTACTAAATTTACCAGGTTAGTTGATGTAGTTATAGCATGATTAATAAATAGAATTCAGAAACCATGGTAAACTAGAAAGTGATCAGTGTTGGGGGAGAATTGAAAATACTGTTTCTTTTCAAAATCCATATCCTACCAGTTCTCAGATAGAGAAGAATTCATGACTTGTTTCAAAACCCTAGAATAATCACAGTCAGCTTGAGTAATTGATAATCCAGGAATCAACAAATTCTCACTAATATACCTCCTTGTTATAATACAATAAAGCTATCTGCTGTTATAATTATTTATCTTTATCATTTATCATGCTCTCCTATGGTTATCCCATGCCTAGCCACATAAATTTAGCCGAGGTGGGGAAATAGTCATTACCAGGGCAGACTGCAGAGTGAATATTAAAGGCATGCCTTCAAGATACAGATTAGCTATCATTGCTTCAGTACGTCTGTCCTGGGATTCACCAGGTTTCTGTGCTTCAGGTTTCCTGATGTCCACTGTGCCTAGATCCATTTGCTGTTCCCTGGGCAAGCACTTAGCAGACGGCAACTTTGCGCTGCCCTTGGCAGGAGGATTCAGAGTGCTTCCCTGCATTCTGGATGTAATCCTTTCAGCCTTGACAACTCCAACACATTATCTGTGTGCTGAATACATGGGAAAAGCCTATAGACCATCCACATGTGAAGAAAAGGAGTGTGGACAGTTAAATCAGTGAACAGCAACTGTTGGATGAGCTAGTGTTTCCCAAAATTCGTATCTCCCCGGAACGTGGGAATGTAACTTTAGATGGGGTGGCCAGGAGCATGCCACTGCACTCCAACCTGGGCGATGGAGTGTGACTCCAACCCAAAAAAGAAAGAAAGAAATAGGGTCTCAGCAGCTCTAATTGGTTAAAATAAGGTCACACTGGATTAGAGGGGGTCCTAAATCCACTGACTGGTGTCTTTGTCAGAAAAGGAAAAGAAATAATAATAATGATTAGCCAGGCGCGGTGGTTCATGCCTGCAATCCCAGCACTTTGGGAAGCAGAGGCACAAGAACGGCTGAGCCCAGGGGTTCGAGACCAGCCTGGGCAACTTGGTGAGACCTCGTCTCTACAATAAATCACACAAAAAAATTAGCCAGGCATGGTGGCACGTAACTGTGGTTCCAGCTGTTTGAAAGACAGAGTTAGAAGGATCACCTGAGCCCAGCAGGTCGAGGCTGCGGAGGCCATGAGCATGCCACTGCACTCCAGCCTGGGCAACACAGTGAGACTCTGACTCAAAAAAAAAGAAAGAATAATAGTAACAAAAAAGAAGAAGAAATAACACACAGAGAGACTCAGAGGAGAAGGCCGTGTAAAGACAGAGGTAGCGACTGGAGTGATGCATCCGAAAGGAAAGAAATGCCAGGGAGTCCCGGCAACCACTAGAAACTAGGAGATACACAAGGAAGGACCTTAGAGCAAGGCCCTGCCAGTGCCTTGACCTTCACACTTGTAACCTCCAGAACTGTGAGAGAATGAATTTCTGTTGTGTTATGCTACTCTGTTTGTAGTAATTTGTCATGGCAGTGCTAGGAAACTAATGTAGCAGCCAACACAAAAGATTCCACAGATGTTCTCAGAATGATATGGGAAGAATTTTTCCCAAGAATAAAGTTCAAAAATCAAATCAAAACAAAACAACTATAGGCTAAGGCCCTACCAAATAAAAATATGTGTCTTCCCTTGGGATGGGAAAAACACCAATTCAGTTTCATGGGGAGAAATTTTTAGACACCATTGGAGATCAGAACTGTATCTTCCATCACTTAATTGTTCCATACTTCTCTTAACTAATTTTATTTAAAGAATTAAAGAATATAAAGATTGCTTCCAATTACTTGATTTTTTTTTCATTCAAGGCCTATAGGGTTTTGTTTTCAGCATTAAGAAACTGTCTGTGATTGTAAGGCTGTAGCTTGGGGTTCAGATCAAATCTTCTGGGTAGCTGTTTTTTAGGATGAAATATCCTGGGTCATGCTGAAGCAAAATGTTCCAGAAAGTCAAGAGTTAACCAGAGTGAAGGAAATCATAAGCTAGACAATCTCCCCCAAAATAAGGTAGAAAAACTTAAGGAATATATAATTAAGTCAAATTTGTGACTTTGTTTGCATATAAATTAGACAGCATGAAATTGAGTGCTGCTGGCCAAAGGTTAAGGAAATTGGATCCAATTTGTAACTTGTAGTTGGCAGCAAACGGGAAAAACAAAGACAAAAATTCAGCTTCCAAGATTCCCCTCTGCATATCTGCCCAGGGAAGTTCTTTCCCTGGCTAATGGCACCATTCCTGCTTCAGCACTCCGAGCACAATAACAAGTTTTAAAAGTTATTTCAGCCACAGAAGATGGTCACAACTTGTTCTGGCTTCGGCTTCTCACAGGGACAGAAAAGAGGAGAATTATGTTGTTTTTATTCATACCGAGCTTTTTTTAATGCCAAAGTACTGAAGGGAGCTTTCAAAGGAAACGCACAGCAAAGAAGAAAGACTCAATAGTGAAAGCCAACTAATGGCTAGCCACTGTAAATGTTTGGTGTACACAAGGCACAGCCACAGGAGGGAAAGGAAAGGGGGTAGAAATGCGGCTCAGAAGAGTTCTAGTCCACTAAGAGGATCAGAAGTGAGACTGAAATAAGATGGCAGACAGTAGCCTTGCAAGCCCAGTCCCCGTGCCTACCTCTCACACTCCCTTCGTCTTCTAAGCTCTTCCTGAAAAACAGACCCAATAAGGGCTAAACTCTGACCCAAATTCCTAACTAAGGGGCCCAGGGGAGTCACACCCTACAAACCACAAAAATCTCCATCAAATGGTTTTTTTTTTAACCAACACTATATCATGTGGCTTACCTTCCAACCTGACTCTGGCCTAACAGCGCATAACAAATAAAGAAGAAAATCAAAATATTTTACCTCAATTATGTTTCTTTGACATATTTTGAAAGGACCCTGCAAAGCTATCTTTTGTGGGGGAAAATTTGCATCTATGGAGAATTTCCATGAACGTAGCCAGAACTTTTCCCTTCCAGGCCTTCCCCAAGAAATTAACTGAAAAACTGATACCTTTAAAGTCTAATTAAAAGATGTTTTGCCATTTATTCTCTCTAAGGGCTACCACCTATGAGGCTTCATCTACATAATAAGGACCTTGGTCTCCACAACCCCCTTATCTTAACTCAGACATTCCTTTCTACTGATTTCAGGTCATTAGACAACAGCTTAACTCTCTCAACCATGTGTCAGCTGGAGGATTCCTAAAAGCCACCTATGACTTGTAAGCCTTCCCTTCAAGATGTCCTGCCTTTTTGATCCAAAATAATGCATACCACCTTTGAGTTTATTTACAATTTTACCTGCAGTTCCTGTCCTCCTGAAATGTATAAAAGCAAACTGTAACCCAACAGCCCCAGACACATGTTCTCAAGACCTCCTGGGACTGTATCCCAGGCCATGGTCATTCATATTGGCTCGGATAATCCTCTTGAAACATATTTTGGCAGAATTTGGATTTTTCCGTCAACACTACAGATTCTTTTTTAATTTATCTTGAAGGGGAGTGGAATATGAGCTGGTTTTATCATGTTTCCCCATCCTGAAATAATGATGGGAAAATGTGTTTCCTTGTTGCACTTGAGTAGTGATTTAGGTTGGCATACAACCTGGATCCTAACTATCTTCTTTCTTTCTCAAATCTACATGTTCTGGCTTTGAGCTGCTATCTACAGCTCTAGGAGCAAAGCAGAGAGGATGCCATATGTAATTCTGGACCTCTGATTTGTCATAACAGCAAAATCGATGAGGAATTGTTACCGAGCAATCAATGGGTTTGCTTTCTGATGTGCGTAGCGCCAATACCATGGGACTGGCTTTTAAGAAAAGAAAAGCTTTATTGCAGGTCAACTGGTAAGGAGGCAGGAAGAAACATTCAAATGTGTCTCTCTGGGCTGGGGTTTGGTTTATAAGCATAGGGTAATGAGGTATCATCTGACTGAATCTCGCAATGAGATGTTGACAGGAGGTATGATCCAACTGGATAGTGCCCTTGGGTGGTACCAAGGCTTGATCCTATTGAATCCTGAATCCTGCCATGCAATGTTCACTTCTTTTTTTTTTTTTTTTTTTGAGTTGAAGTCTCATAATTTCATCCAGGCTGGAGTGCAGGATTATGCTCACAGCCACCCCAGCATCCACCTGCTGGGCTCAGGTGATCCTTCTGCCTCAGCCTTCCAAGTAGCCAGAACTACAGGAGCACACTATCATAGCCAGCTAATTTTTTGATTTATTTTAGAGATGAGGTCTCTCCAAGATGTCCAAGCTGGTCTCAGACCCCTGGGCTCAGGCAAACCTCTTGCCTCGGCCTCCCAAAGTACTGGAATTACAGGCTTGAGCCACCTCACCCAGCCTTAATGTTTACTTCTTAATTCAGTTCTTGCTTTTTGGTCCAAGCACTTAGGTTCCTCCTGTGGTTGTTCACTTGGTTCACCTGGGCATGTTCAGGTTCTGTGGCCTTCAACTTGAGGGACCATGGCGTCTGAAAAACAACTCACAACATTGTTACATAAAAGTTGAACCAGATTGGTGTGATGGGGTTACAAAAGCAGGTCCTAGCATGACCTACAGGAAAAGCCCTGAGAGATCGACCAACATGGCAACTGCTGGGACTTAGTTATGGGAAAGAAAGGGAAATACACAAAGGTACATGGAAAAGGGATGGGATTTGGAAGGAAAAGACCTGGGGAAAAATCCTGGCTCTGTCCTGATTGGCCCCGAATAAGCCCTTTCCTCGCCTCCTAAATTATTTGAGCCCCTCCCTTGAAAACAGGGACAACAAAACCCACCTCACATAGCAGTCAAAAGGATTAAATCCGGAGCATTTTCTAAATTGCATATTTTTATTATTATTATGTATTGTCTTTTCTATCAGGCAGAAAGTTCTAGTCTGTGGGAGACAAAGTCATTCATACTTTGTTCTAACACGGTCTTATTATCATTGTAAAAGTGTGACCAGCAGAGAACATAGATACTCTGTGTGACTTCTGCAGTGTATTTTTAAACTTCAAATCTTGAATAAATTATTGATTTTAAAAATTGAGCTGTTTTACATACACATTTGGGTCTCTGAAGCTGTGGACCCACCTTTCCACACAGTAACAATCACCAGAACTAAGCAAGGACTGCTCTTCATGGTAGGACAGACTTATGTTCTTCCACACAGCCCCACAGCTGCATGCTACCTCCCAAAACAAAGGCCTGGTTGAGTGCCATTTTTCAGAGGTATTACTTCGTGGTTTTTCTTACACTTGCCTGCTTTGCTCGGTGTGGTAGGCTGAATAATGGTTTCCCAAAAATATCCATGTCCTAATTTCCAGAACCTGTGAGTGTGTTGCTTTACCTGGCCAGGGGACTTTTCAGATGCGATTAAGTTAAGAATCTTGAAATGGAGAGATTATTCTGGGCAATCCCAGGGAGCTCAGTGTAGTCCCAAGGGTCCTTAGAAGGAGGCACATAACTGTCTGTCATGGACCAAAGCCCTAGGTATACAAAATCATTTTTATCAGGCAGGAAGAATATTCTAGCCTTACAGTTTATTGTGCAGAAGTTAGAGAAGGGCCCGGTCTTTTTTTTTGGGGGGGGGGGGGAATATGTAAAGTTTGAGTACCCCTTTACTATACATTTATGTTGACATGTATACAACCAACACAGCTATAGTACCAGTATGAATATGCCTAACATTTGATGGACTCATTGTGGGTTAAGGATAGATTTATCAAAACAACTAATCCATTCTATAAAACTTCCATATATACATATTTATATTGCTATGATAATTTGATTACTAGTTTCCCTCTTTGATCTACTACTATTTATACCTTATAATAAACTCATAGAGAACTATTTTGCATGGAAATTAAGTGATGGTTAGATAAATCCAATTATTCCTCAGACAAGTCATTTTTCACTGGTACTACAGCCTGAGGATACTTTAATTCAACCTACTAATATATTTGATCATCAATATCAGTATTATCATATGACTTATATACATAAGGTAGTTGACTTTTACCAACGATGCCAGTGTTACATCATAAGACATTGTAGTCATTATGAAACGAATTAATAGAATTAGAGATATTCACTATGTCTTTTTGACAGAATTGGTCCTTGCTCATATGCCAGATTTTATTTTGAACAGATGTTGTCACAATTGGCTAGTTAGGTTATTCCTAGATTCCAAGTCAGTTGAAGACAAAGCTGGCCACACTGTTTCAGTTCATAGGCTTATACTGAGACTGGTTTCCGTTGTGTGCTGTTGTATAGCAAGACTGCCTTCTCTCCTAGAGGAGAATACAGATGATACTTGGAATCGTTTCTATCCTATCCCTGCTAATGTTACTTTAGGAAATGTCTAATTCTGATTTGTTCTTAACGAGGAGGCAGTCAAAGTGTACAGTGTAAATTACAAGTGCCCTCAGAGAACTTCCATGGGTTTGAAGGTTCATAAGATTCTCACAGGTATCCTTCTTGAGCCTTCCTAGTTACAATGGAGGGTCATCACCCATGGCTACTTGGGCCTCTAACTATATTTTTAAAAGTCAAGAAGCCATGTTGGGTCATAGAACAAGCCATTTCTCAACATGGAGTTCTCAACACAAGGTTCTAGCATTATTTTTGCATCTTCACTAAACTTCATTTTTTTTTTAGATTGACTCCCATCCCTTGCCTTCTTCCTGAAATATAATTTCCTCTAATCTGATTATTCTAGTCAATAAACCTTTTCTTCTGAATGCTTCTCCTCATCAAAAGCAAATTAGCTTTTTCCATGATGCCTGGACAGACATCCTAAAGCCTTTTTCCTATTGAAAGCCATTGTTGTTAAATCTACCATGCATATTTTTGCCATTGAGTACTAATGGCCTGAGTGCAATTATGACATCTCTTTTAGATCCACAAATGATGGCTTCCCCATACTAGTGCTAGATGAGTAGAAGTAACATCTAGATTTAATTAACTATGACTAATCCATAAGGCTTTACATAGCCTTCTTTCTCTTAGAGTGGGGCTGTTTCCCAGGAGAACCTAAGCTCTCATGTGATGTTGCTTTAATCCCTTCAGAAATCTATTATGTTTTCCTGTTCTGTCTAACAACTTTCCACCGACAAAAATAAGAGTCATATGTATTGGTAAATAGCCCACTATGGCAGGTCGAAAATACTTCTGCTATATTTTTTTCATTATAACCAGGGAACTTTCTATGCATTTGATCATCAATGTTTACAGTTACATAGTAACCAGTCTGCCAAGAGTTGTACACCACAAAGTCCAATGACCCAGTAGGGACCAGTTCCTGGAAATTCCTTCCCAAATGATGTCCTCTGTGGTAGATGTAACCTGAAATAAAAGTGCATAGACACTAGCGTATCACTAGAGTTCTACTCAGTAACTAACAATTGGTCCAGTTCATCATGATATCACAAAAATGTCTCCCAGAGCAATACCACTCAGGTTTTTACGTTTCATTTGACCTTGGCAGGTTCAAAAAGCAAGAATAATCTCAGCAAACATATGGCTCCATCCTTTGGGGCATCTGGCATAATTGTTCTAAGAGAAAATATTGTTCTCTTGCTCTCAGCCTCTCTCGAAGGACCAATGCAATACTGGATTTCTCTCATTTCATAACTCATTTATTCATTCCTTTCCCCTCAGCTGCCATTTGTCCTCCTCTCTGTTGTCATTGCCTTTTACCTAAACTTTTCCACCTTTGGAATGGATGTAGATTCAGCCACTGTGAAGGTCTGAATTGTTAGCCTCAATTCCAGTCTATCAAGTGTCTCCCCTCAACCCATTCTCACCCATCTTAGTTCATTTTGTGTGGCTGTAACAGAATTACCACTGACTTGGCAGTTTATATTAACAGAAACTTATTTTCTCACACTTCTGAAGGCTGGGAAGTCCAAGATGAAGGGGCCGGCATCTGGTGAGGACCACCTTGCTGCGCCAACCCATGGCAGGAGTACAAAAAGAGAACGAGAGAACAAAAGATCAGATATGCAGCTTGAAGTCCTTTTGTACTTGGCATTCATGAATGTGAAGTCTTCATGACCTATACAACTCCCAGTAGACCTCACACCCCAACACTGTTGTGTTGGGAATTAAGTTTCCAACACATGCCTTTGGGAGAACACATCAAACCACAGCACCATCCGTGTAGAATAGGGTTACATCAGTACAGAACTAGTGGGCTATCACAACCACTACACAATACGGCTGCATTCACTGTCAACTCCAATTTTACAAAATGGAATGAAGGCACAGTCTCTCCCATCAGGACCTTAGGAATTCTGGCATAAAGGTTGAAAGGTACAGATCATTTCTTGCATAAGGATTATTCCTGCTCTGGCAGCTGCCATCGTATAGCCTTGGACCCAGGGTTACAGCATCAGGTAGGAAACAAAAAATTGAGGCTATATAGGGAAGAATCTTATAATTGTACTAGCATATTTCCCTATCCCCTGCTCCACAAATATCAAGGAAAAGCAGAGGCATCTATCAAATTTCACGCCTTCTGTTTTGCAGCACTAGGTAAGGAAGTACTAGGAAGTCAGACATAACAACCATCCCTTCCTTGGCCCCCATCATATTAAATGCGAACGTTTAATTTGTAATTTAAATTAAATGGTTATTAAATGGAAAATTAATTGTATGGCAAATTAAATTAAATGTAAACCAGTCCTTCATGCCTTTGACCCTCCCCTCATTTTAAACAAAAGTTCCAATTATCCACCAAACCATTACTTTGAGGGTAATATACAACATGATATGTCCACTTGACATGATATCTATTTTTCTATTGCCAGACACCATGGGCTGTAAAGTGTGATCTTTGGTCTAAAAAAAAATGTAACTTGGTGGTCCAAGATGGCATAGTATCTTCCATTACAGTCCTTTTTGTAGCACAAGGTAGGCAAAGCCCAGTCCAGAAAAAGTATCTATTCTTGTCAAATTACATAGCCTCTCAGAGATATCAACATCAGTTCATTGTAGTCTATTTATCAGCTCTTTGCAGGGCCTTCTGCCTGGAAATCTGACCCATAACAATCTACAATCTCTGTTTTTCTTGCCAGCAGACATGATGGTTCCTGGCATTCTGTGCCTCAGAGGGTGCAAGAGGTATATGGCGATAACTTGGTATTGCTACAGTTTTTCTGTGTTCACGCACTACATGGACCTAGATGGCCCCCTCAAGTGAATACACCAGGTTTGGTGGTTCCAGTCACCTTCCAAACCCAGAAGAAGATTCTTCTGATGGGCATCAAGATGTGCTACCTTAATGTGCCACTTATATTCCCATGGTGATTTCAATGGTGTCATAGCCCTACAAAGCATCTCTTTATTAGTCCGGTTTTCCATTGCCCATGTAACTAACCATAGGGCCAGGCAGTGAGCCACTGCCTATGAATTGGTAAAAACCCAAACATAGGGGCTGTTATCATTGTTCAATTCTTCCACCACTGCAAGGAAAACAGCTTGCAATTCAGAATACTGAGCTGATATGTTCCTGCCTTCATTAGTGAGGGGTTTTTTTTTTCCAATCAGTCAATTATAGTGTGGCAGCCTGTCTGTCCACCTCAGAGCTTCCATCCATAAACCAGCAGTGCTTTGTTGGCCAGTAAAGAGCTGTTCGTAAAGCACTACTGATAAGACAATCAAATCAGCAGTTCTTCTGGTTGTTCCCAAGTCAGACTAGGGGAAAAGACGCTATCAGTTCTTGAATATGATGAGTACCTCCTTGCATGCTTCCCAGCAGCATGTTTCATTTACATTTCATTCTGGAACTCCTCTGGGACTGCCTTCTCTATTAGATTGTTTCTTTGATACCATCCAAGACATTATGGGCATTTCAGATGTCCAGATTATTTTATGTCCTTAGTCATGGGGCAGTTCAGTTAATGTCAATGCAAGCTAGTAATTGTCTCTCAAAGGGTGTATGTGGCACCACTACACATAGAAAATTTCTGGTCCTAAATCCCAGGGGTCACTGCTGGTTACAGGCTTTTGCCCTATAACTACATGTTGCAGACACTCCCAAAATTGTTTCTGAGTATGGATCGTAGGGCCCAAAGACATAGAGAGAATTACCACTTTTTTGCAATGAAGACACAGTCTGCTTTTGTGGAGACCCCCATTCAAATATGACCTTCTTTCATGTAGTTTCTGTGGATGGAATCTAGCAATATTTTCAGATGTGAGATATGCATCCTCCAAAACCCAGACAAATCGACCACGAGTCATGATTCTTGCTTAGTTCTCAGGATAGGCAATGACAGTAATTTATTTTCAGTCATCTATGAAATGTCAACGGTGGTTTTTGTACAGGTTATTCCTAAGAATGTTGTCATTTGGGCAGACCCCTTGAGTTCTTTCCTGGATGTATCAACCAGGCTTGAGTGGTGATATGTGTCACCATTGCATTTAAGTCAGTTCTAGCTTTCTCTTCAGTTTCCAAAATTTTCATATTATCTATATAGTGTACTATCACATTTGAGAACCACAAAATGTTGCCTACCAATAAAGTTCACCTGAGCCTTGAGGTCCAGACTGGGGTCTGCAGACAAGGAGTGTCTGCATGGCCGACCTTAACTACTTTTTCTCTAGACCTCTAGAAGTCAAACTGATACAGCATGGCCCAGGTGAACAACAACAATAATTCATCATAAATCACCTTGTCAACATAAAACATTTGGTGTGGCCCAAAGCCTCAGGTACACAAAGACACTGATCGAGCAGGATATTACCAAGGCTTAGGGGTTATCTCTTAGGAACTGGGTCAAGGGTCAGTTTTTTGGGTTTTTTTGGAATGTGTGGGGTTTGAGCAAACCAAGCCCACTGAGCTAATACTTTACTGCACAGCTTTTAACTTGTATTCAAAGCTTTCTTGAATTAAAATATATACTTCCCAAATATCTAATAATCAAAGACCAAAACAAATGACTGTGTGCTTTGTAGTTCTTCACAGATATCACACTACATATGAAGAATTTATCTGTGAAGCTTCCAAGAAAAGAGATTACTTGTGGCCCAGCTAGATAGGTATAAGAACTTATGCTGAAATTGAAACTTTTCACAATAAAAATCAATAGTAACGATTTTAAGCATATTTCCAGCATGAATCAACATAGGGAAGATTTTTAATTATTATTGACAACAGAAAGTAAAATGAAGAACACGTTGAAATTGATAAATTAAAAATGGCTTATCAAATTATACACTAGTCATTCAGTTAAATGTTAATGCTGAGTTGACAAAATAGTAAAGTTATTTTACTTAGACATAGTTTGAAAATGATATACTTTTGTATTAACATCAATTCTTCTAAAAAAGAAGAACTAATTTTGTGCATGTGAGTGTAAATATTAAAGAAACATCATTTTTGATACTCAGTTCAATTACTGAAAAAGTATGTAAATCTACTTTGTCAAATGTAAATTATATTAAATTTAAATACAGATGAAATGTATACAATGAAAATTTAGTGTTCAAAAGAAGATGTGTTTTAGGGGTAAAATACAAACCAGATCTCAAAGACTTAGTAGGAAAAAAAAGGACGTAAATAATATCACAATAATTTTTATATGGATTACATGGTAAAATGATAATATTTTGAACATATTGAGTTAAATACAATGTGTTAAGATTAATTTTATTTTTTATTTTAACTTTCTATTGTGGCTGCTAAAAATTTTTAGATTATACATGTACCTACTGAACACATTTTAGATTACACATTTCTGCTGAACGGCTCTAGCTAACTACTGAGTTAAAGAAGAAATCATGATAAAAATCAGAAAATGTATAGAACCAAATGAGGATAAAATATGACATATCAAATTAATTCCTCATAAAAAAATTTATGACTCAATGTTGATATTTAAAAATAATGATAAAGAGTAATGGGGTAAGCATCTAACTCAAAAGAAACTCAAAGATAGTAGAAAAAAAATTAGGAATGAAAGCAGATATTGATGGAAGACAAAAATGACGTAAAGAATCAACAAGCCAATAAACTCGAAAACTAGCTATGATGTAAAATTTCTGAGAAAAGAAATGTGTAACTCAACAGCCCAACAAAAAGAAACAGAACATCTAAATTCTTCATATAATCCTTAGAGAAGTTGAATCGTAGTTAAAACCCATTTACTCATGAAATCTCTGTTCCCTGATACTTTACAGATGATTTCCACTCACTTGTCAAGTTAGAGAGACTCCAACATGGTGCAAATTCTCCTGAGAATAAATTTGTTAAAAAAAAAAAAACTTCCCAACGCATAGTACGAGGCTAGTATAACCGAAATCAAAACCAGACAAAGAGAGTGTAAAAATGGAATATTATAAACCAGTCCTTTTTCTGAACATAGGCACAAATTCATAAGTAAGATAGTAACATGCTAAACCCAATGATATTTATTTTAAAATAATACATTACGAACAAGTTGGGTTTATCACAGCAATAAAAGAATAAATGATAACGAGTAAGAGGTAAGCAGACAACACCACAGGGGAGCGTGTATGTGATGCTCTGAGAGGGAGTTTTAAGTGGGAGAGAGAAAGAAGGGTCTCATAGCAACAACAAAAACCAAGGAGGACACATACCACTGCCATGGCCAGTGGTATGAGGAGTGTTGGACTTAAAAATGACCCCCACTAGAACGGGACCAATGCTCTGTCTTTAAAGTAATTTTCAAAGAACATGGACTGCAGAATTATACCTAACTATGAATTTTATAAGAAAACAAAGAGCCCGGTGCAGTGGCTCATGCCTGTAATCCCAACACTTTGGGAGGCCAAGGAAGGAGGATTACTTGAGGCCAGGAGTTCAAGAAAACAAGAGGCAAATATCCTGTGCCAGTTTGGTGGTCGGTAGTCAATGGCTGCAGCCACTGCCTGTTCTGCAGCTTTGGGGTGATGTCAGATGCCCCACTCTCCCTGTGTGGGCGGTGGCACCAGTCTTTGCTGCTAGTGCTGACAGCTGG
>CAUYQG010046840.1:0-67497 GCA_963574415.1 Tarsius wallacei | reverse complement strand
TGTTCAGGGTCCACTTATGAGTGAGAACACGTGGTACTCAGTTCTTTGTTTCTGTGATAGATCATGAGTATTATAGACTCTATTCGGTTTTTCTTTGGAGAGTCACAAAGTACCCAACCATAAAAAAAGACTTTATGAAGTCCTGCAATTAAAGATAACCTAGATTAAAATGGATTAATTCACACTTAAAAAATACTTTTAAGATAAAAATTAATTGTAGGAATTACAATAACCCTTTCTGTTATCTTTGGGCACAATTTTCCCCCAGATTTTACCTTAGTGATAGCACCTTTAATGGGTTCAAGAGTAGAGTTTGGTTAAGCTCACTTGGTCATGAAACCCTATTTTTTGCTTAATCTCTATTAGCATCCAAAGACCTGTTGTTTTGTGGAATACACTTTGGGAAATGTTGCTTTAAGTGAGAAAGGTTTTTATTTTCATGATGTCTCATATTGTCCATTTTTAATCAGCAGCATATTCAAATGAAGAGTTAGAATGCCACAAACACGAGTCCTCAATAAATATTGTTTCTGATTACTTCTGTCCTTGTTCTTGTCACTTTGTTAATACATTTAAAAAATTACTTTCTCATTTCTTTGAAAATATTGATAGCTGGAAATAGATTTTGGATTGGCAAAAGATCCAATGTCATAATAGTACATAAAAAAGTGCAATGACCTTAAAAAGCAATTAGTCATAGATTAAAGTTTATGCTTCAAAGAACTACAGAGAAAAACAGTACAAGTGAAACCTTAATTTTATTTCTTATTTAGCAACATGACTTATGTAATTCAGATTTGGGGTTGGGAAGAAAAAAAAATGGCCTCTTCTCCTTATATACTAAGAATGGAACTCTAGACCAATAGATAAAGTTTGGGTTATCAAGTGAATTACCTAGGTCCAACTATCCATCTGGAAAAAGTAAATTTGGATTCCTATTCTTCATCATCTACAAAACAAATCCCATATGCATCAAATATCTTAACTCGTAAAAACTTGATATGTGTATGAAAACAAAATATAATATTTTTATAATATTGGAGATAAAATTCTTTATTAAAGATGACTCAAAACTAGAAAAATTGACAAATAGTATGAACAAGTATTTCCCAGGACAAAAGAAATAAAAATGATTAATCAAGCATATGGAAGTATTTTTAACATCACCAGTAAGCAAAGTATACATTCAATAAGTGATTGTTGAGTACTAAATAAAATGCAAATAAAAATTTGTACTGGATTGGTAAAGATAAAAAAAGTAACACTAAAAAAATACTACACTAGCAAGGACAAAAAATAGGCAAAAATAAGTTCTTTCAAGCTCTTTCATATTTTCTCAGAATGTAAATTGTATAATACTTTTAGAGGATAATTTGCAATATTTTCAAAATTAAAAATGAATATACCCTTTTGGTTAGTTATTCTACTTGCAGAATTATCTTACAGATAAATCATAGGCATACCAGGATCAGTGTAAGTGTGCTCACCACAGCACAGTATAGAAAAGTCTACATGCTCTCCAATAGGGCATTACGTTAAGTATGTGCAATAGGAGAGTAATCAACAGAATTCCTTGCAAGATGAGACAGATCTATATCCACTAACATGTAAAGATTCTAAAACATATTTTCAAGTGGAAAACAAAAAGCAAATTGCAATCAAACATGTGGAGAGTGTTTATTAGCATATGTATAGATAAAGTTTGGATGATTATGCCACAAAACATTAACAGGGGTTATCTTGGAGAGATGAGATCAAAGCAGAAGAGGTAGGTAAGTGAAGAAGCAAATTTTAGTTTCCATTATAGGTGTTTATGTTACTTAGGTTGTCAAAAGATAAAATCAGATGTCGGTTTTATACATTAAAAACACAGAAAATATTTATTGATGCACGTTTTTCTGGAAAGACAAGGTTATAATTATATTTTAAAAACATCAGAGATCTACGGTTTGAAAATAATTTGCTATTATTTTATTATACTTTCCTAGTTAAGCTACGTAACTTCAGTGACAAAGTTTACTAAGCAACAAAATATGTATTACATAAACTCCAAAGGAGAGAGTTTTGTGCAGCAAGTAATTAGTGGTTACATAAAATTATGCATAAAATCCCATTGTATTTTATCAAGTAAAAATTGACTCTCCTGTGCATTATTATTAGTCATGACAAGTCAGACCAAAAAAGAAGTCATATTTTTCAGTATAAATTCAGAAAATGCTTGCTTAGAATCTTTAATAAAATAATAAACATGCTGGGTGTGGTGACTCCCACCTGTAATCCCAGCACTTTGGGGGCCAAGGTGGGAGGATTGCTTGAGCCCAGGAGTTCAAGACCAGCCTAAGCGACATAGTGAGACCTTGTCTCTACAAAAAATAATAAAAAAATTACCTGGGACTACATGCTTGTAGTCCCAGCCACTTTGGAGGCTGAGACAGAAGGATTGCCTCTGACTGAGCCCAGGAGGTTGAGGCTGCAGTGGACCATGATCATGGCACTGCACTCCAGTCTTGGTGACAGAGACATCGACTCAAAAAAATAAATAAAAATAAATATAAGCATGAAGAACTGAGTGGTTACTAGAAATTTACAGAAATCTAATTATCTCATTGCACTGATATTTCATGTGATCACTATTACCAACTATTAAAATGCTCATTTTGCTGTCCTCAAAATAAAAAGATAACCAAGAGGATCCTGATTCTTAACTAGTAGGAGACCTCTATTTTGTTTATAGATTAATCCAAGCTATTCGTATTGTTATACCCAGGATCCCTGTGTTCAATGACTTAGAAGCAAAAAATAAAGACCACTGTCTCTAATCACACCAGGACTATGGTTCAACAGACAAACCAATCAGTTCAGGTAAATGTCTAAGAATTACTCTTTATCTTAGTATTATTCATTCTCCTCAATAAAAGAAAAAAATCCAGACTTCCCCCAAGTTAGCAATGGTATACGAATTTGGAGAGGTACATCTTGAGCACAGTTTCTCTTTGTATCCAAGAACATTGTAGCGATTTTGCTGCTAACTGCTGGTATACTCCACCTCTAACTCTGTTTTGATTATGCATGATTGTGTGTACAACCTTTTAAAAAATTCCTTGAGACATAGTAGAGAAGACTGGAGCAGTTAAATCTGAATTCACTAATACTTGCAGTATCAATAGCAATAAAAAAAATCTAGATTTTGATATGAAGCTAAATAATCTCATTTGTAAAATACAGTTTAGGGTTCTGTGGCAGACAGAATTCTTTTTTTTCTTTTTCTTTTTTAATGCCCCAAATACAGTTTATTTGTTTAAAATTTTTATTTTATTTTAAGGATGTGGGGTACAATTCAGGATTAGGTATACAAGTGGTATACAGGTAAAGTTTGGGCCTCCTTTTGGTACCCACTTTGCCTGGTTTGAGATCAGGTACCCTTATTAGTGTTATGTGTCCCGCCCCCCGCCCCAGCAGTTTCTGGTTACTGGGTAGGCGGAATTCTAAAGATGTCCCCCCAGTATTCCATCCTGTGGTTATTCCATCAAACACTGATGTTAATATTAGGAGTTTGTCCTGGATTAGCCACATAAACCACATAGTTGAGTCCTAAAAGCAGAAGAGGAAGGTATGCGGCTTGATTACAAGAGTTTCATCAGAAGAAGCAAGTAGAGGCAAGAAAAGGCAGAAAAAGCTAAGCTGGAAGCATAAAAGGAACTTTCACTATCATTGCTGGCTCTGAAAATTGAAGGGACCCACAAACCAAGCAAGCAGACTCCCCAGAGAAGCTGAGAATGATTCCCAGCTGCCAGCTAGCAGGGAGGTGAGGACTTCAGTCCCACAGTCACATGAAATGAAATTCTGTCGATAACTTGAATGAGCTTAGAGTCACCAGAAGGTACACAGTCCTGCCAACACTTTGATTTTGGCCTTGTGAGACTCTAAGCAGAGAACCAGCTGAGCCATACTGCACCCAGATTTTGACTACAGACAGTATGACATAATTTGTGTTCTTTTGGACCTCTAAGGTTGTGGAATTTATTGTAGTAGCAATAGAAAACTCATCTAGTCTCCCAGATGCTAGCCCACTCCGGTTGCTGGCCTGCTTCCATATGGTAGACACCATCATCAGAGTTCATCACCTGCAGCTTTGACATCTTTCTTCAGGACAAGAAACAAGCCCAAAATAAAAGTATGATAGAGACACCATTATTAAGCGCCACTTTTCCTTGATCTGTTACAGCTATATAATTAGCAAATATTAATTTAATGATGAACAGTAAGTCAGTATTTTATAATAATAGGATAAATGCAGTCCTTGTCCTTAGGGAGCTTAAGTCCAAAAATATAAAGCCAATATAGCTACTTATATTTTATATCAATATAGTAAGTAGTTTATAACAATCTGTGAGGTGTTTTTCTTACATGACCATTTGAACATAGCAGACTACCTTATATCTAGGTATCCAATGTGTGATTCTTCCTTCTTTGCTGGTGTGACTGATTTGAAGAGATCACCTTTAAGCATTTAAACTTATTTTGCTTTTATAATTATTTATGTTACGAAAATGTTTCACTAGTCTTAATAGTGATTGCCATATAAAGGCTAGAAATCTGGCATAAACTTGTGAGATCTTATTAAGCAAGGGAGAGTCAGCTTAGTTCTGAAAGAAGTAAAGACCTTACATATATAGTATCCAAATTTTCCAGCCTAAAGTATAAAGTACTCCCTATAGAAATAGCTACTATATAAAATAGTTATACATTTAAAAAATACTTTTCTAGTACAGAGGTAGCAGCATCACATTATAAAACAATGACTAGCTTTTGTCTTTGCTGCATAATTAGTATTTCTATGAGAACTTGAGAAAGTCACTTAACATATTTTGCTTCAGTTTCATCCAAGAAATGTTCTTACCACTTGTCTTATTCCATTGAGAAAGTAATTCAAATTTTTAAAAAATGTGTTTGTCTCCTCAGACACAGGTGAAGTATAGTATGTTATTAATCATAATTATAGTGAATTGTATTTAAACATATTAACAGGCAAGAACATATTAAGCGTATATTAAAACATATCTATGACTTGACTAATTCATAGATGTGATCTATACATGTCTACTGGTCTTCCATACTTCAATATAAATTCACATGTTGAATTCACCAAATTCAACCATACTACTTGTAATAAGTAAATATCTTTAAAAACCGCTAATGATAAAATCAGTGGTATGTAAAGCCATGTGCTGCTTCTATCCTTCAGATACAAGCTCAAAGGTATACATCACTTCTATGGACTACAGAAGTATTGAGAAAACCTAGTGAAAATAATATGGTTGTCATTTAATTATTTGTTTCACTTTTTTTCTCCAAAAAAAGGACAACTATCATATAATGTTTATATATCTTTTTATTTTCTTCATTATGGAAAAGTTTACCTTATGTCTCTATTGCTATGAAGGAACTATTACTGTTACCATGGAATAGTTACTATAATTTCACAGAAAGGAGAGAATAAAGCCAATAGCTTAAAGCACAAGGATTAAAGCCTGAGATAATGAAATCTATGACCTGAAGCTAGGCCACTATTGGTGTGCAGAAACAGACTACAGAATATAATGACGATGACAAGTGTTAGTAACGGTAGCAGTAGGTGGTTAAGGTTACATTCCAGTCAAAGAAGGTTCTAGATTGTTCCTGATTCTGCATGTTGTTATGACCAGAATAGAAATGTTTATGGAATCTGCCTATTATCTTAGTTTTTTGGATGAGTTTAGAATGGAAGACTGTAAAAGAAGACAGATCTGGAGAGCTGGAGATTTAGGGAAAGCGGTATCAGTACTAGCCAAGAAATCAGAGGTAAAGGAGCACACATTGGCAGGAGTCAAGACAATGTTGCACACATGTAAGCAAGTTAAAATTATGTATCTAAAACTATGAAACAGTGTCAAGGAACTCTCAAAATTGCTATAATTCATGCTCCAGACAGAAACGGAGATAAGAGGAGACAGGAGGGGAGGGGAGAGAATGAATATGAAGTGCCATACTGAGAAATTGGATTAGTTTTGGACACAACCATGTTCTACTGTAGCCTATCCTGGCATAAAGAGAAGTATGCAGCTTGGTTCAGTTCTTTTCACTCTTTGAGAAAAAGAAGAGTTGAAGAAGGGTGCCTACATTCGTGATTTGCCACATCTAGAAACTATGCCACAACCTGTGACTATAGAGATTATGGGGCCAGCTCAGTGATGCTTCTACAGTTCCTCCCAGGTGTGAAAGCTTTATATGACTAGTGGTGATGTGATTTTCTCTGCCATTTCTCTTTTTATCTTTATTCTTCAAAATCCACCTTTCTGAATAAACTTCAATGTGGTCTGAGGTTTAAATTTTTAATAATGTGAATAGAGAAGTTTCTGTATTTGTTATTGCAACTTAAAAGTTGTTGAAAAGTCATTATGCTAAAACAATTATATTTTAGCAAGTAACACATCTTTTGGCTTAACAAAAACAGTAGCTCTTCAAGGGGGCACTCGGTGTATGTAGAAGAAAGAGTATGTATTCACCTTAGAGGAGATTCTGGAGATACAGGAAGACCCTCTGCCTCTCTAAACTTTCTCTCCACTTGTTGAGGCCTAAACTTCACCACAAAAAGTTCACTCTTTTTGACTTAAGACTTTCCAGTTCTGAAATTACAAATATTTGCAGAGAGTTATTAAGCATTTCCAGCTATTCTATATTTTAAAGAGAATGAGTTAGTCAATTATTTCCTGAAAAAAATAGAAGAAAGAAAAACCTCAAAACACTTAAGGGAGATCAGGTATAGAAAGGAAGGGAGCCCATTCAGGAGAAAAAAAGTAGAGACTACCAGAGGACCAGCTTCACAACTTTGAGTCGGTCTTGCTCAAATCATTTATTGCTTCTCTTGCTTCCTTCTTCTAATCATCACCCGTTTTTCTATCTTTTAGTTTCCTCATGTAAGAAATGAAAGTTATGGATCATAATCTCTACTTCAAAGAGGACATATGGGATTTTAAAAAGTTAATAAATTAGAGGTTGGGCTTGGTGACTGAGCCTGTAATTGCAGCCCTTTGGGAGGCCAAGGTGAGTGGATTGCCTGAGCCCACAGGTTCGAGACCAGCCTGGGCAACTTGGTGAGACCTCGTCTCTACAATAAAATAAAAAAATTAGCCAGGCATGATAGTGAGCGCCTGTAGTTCTGTCTGCTTGGAAGGCTGAGGCGGAAGTACTGCCGGAGCCCAGCAGGTTGATGCTGAGGTGGCCGTGAGTGTGCCACTGCACTCCAGTCTGGGTGACAGAGTGAGACTACAACTCAAAAATAAATAAATAAATAGAAAGTGCTTTGCAAAGTATCCAGAACATAGCTGGCTTTCCAATAAATGTTTATTACTTGTCCTTCTGCTTCTTGTGCCTCTTTTTTATTTGGCTTAAGAAATAAAGCATTATTTCCTAAATGAATATAACAGCAAACTGATATTAAGAAGATAATTATCATCATTACTCCTGAAAATTTGTTTTAGCTCTACATACCTTTTTAAGCTTGGAATCTTTCAACCTATCTTTTAACCAACATCCTCACCAAAAAAAAAAAAAAAAAAAAAGGTAAAGAGCTCTATTATCAACTAGCTCAAGGCCTGGTTTAAATTTCACTTCTAAGTCCTGGATTCAGATTCAATTTTAAAAATCAGAAAAGCTTGGGTAGCAAAGAGTTTAAGAAAGTAATAGCTTGTACTTTTTTCTTCGTTCTGTATTAAAAGGTATTATAACATTATAGAAACTCTCATTATCAAACCCATAATAAAAACATTGAATATTGCTTCACTAAAATAATCCAGTGTTTGTTAAAATAAACAATAGCAGTCAATATTAACCTACAATTATCCACAAAGGTCAGAACTTCCCAAACTGCACAGATCAGGAAGCAGTACAGCCTAACTGCCTGCTCATGTCATTTTTCTCAAAGAATGCCAAAACCCAGAAAAAGTAATTTAGGTTATAAGGGTAAGAAACAAGGGTCTTTCAAAAACATTCTGAATTAAGTGGACAAATCATAATGAACACTGATTTCAAAGATTTCAAAAAATGTATGAATATTAAATTTATCATACTGCACAGCAAAAGCAACCATCAAGAAAGTAGAGACAACTCACAGAATGGGAAAAAATATTTGCAAATTATGCATTGAAAAAAGATAATATCTGGGATCTACAATGAACTCAAAGAAAGCAAAAGGAAAAAAAAACAACCCCATTAAAAAGTGGGCAAAGGACACAAATTGGTAATTTGCAAAAGAAGATATATAAACATCCAGCTGACACATGAAAAAATGCTCAGCTTCACTAATTGTCAGAGAACACAAACCAAAACTACAGTGAGATACCACCTAACTCCAGTAAGGATGGCCATCATTAATACAACAAAAAACAACAGTTGCTTTGTGGGTGCAGAGAAAAGGGAACACTTCTGGGCTGTTGGTGGAAGTGCAAGCTTGCTCAACCTCTATGGAAAAGCAGTGTGGCAATTCCTGAAAGAACGAAAAACTGACCTTCCATACGATCCAACAATCCCTTTACTGGGAATATGCCTAGAGGAACATAATTCTACAAAAAAGACACATGCACACCTAAGTTTATTGCCATACTATCCACAATAGCAAAAACATGGAACCCATTGAAAGTGAACTGGATAAAGAAAATGTGCTACATATACACGATGTAGTATTATGCAGCCATAGAGAAGAACAAAATCATGGACTTTGTGGCAAATTGGGTGGGGCTGGAGACCATTATAAGTGATCTATCACAGAAACAGAGAACTGAATACCGCATGTTCTCACTCGTAAGTGGGACCTGAACATTAATCACATTAGCATAAGGAAAGGGTCAGCAGTTGCTGGGCACTGCTAGGCTGAGGTTGGGGGGGGACACATAATAACACAAAGGGTACCTGTTCCTATACCGGGGCAGTGAGGACCAGTTGGAGGCCCAAATTTCACCTGCATGCATCTACTTGTGTAGTTAATCCTTACTTGTACCACACATCGCTATAACAAAATAAAATTTAATTAGAAATTTTGTTATCTTTTAAAAATAATCTTAAATACTTAAGCTATATTGATCAGAAAACACAAGATCAATAATGAGAAGAAGCACTATTCAGTGCACCAGAGGTGGTAAGCAGGAAAGCTGTAATTCTGTGTAGAGGCTACAAAAAAATGTCCTAGATAGCAAATGTGTGGACACTGGTAATATTTCAAGGCTATTGTAGTGGAAAATGCCACTCCCTCAAAACAAGGAGCCAAACTTCTTGACTGTATAATCTTGATGTGATCCACTTAGCTAGAGTACAGACCTCCTTTTGGAGTTATGGAAGAACTAAAAATTAAGCATGGAGGTGGAAGACTGGTTGGACTAGGTGACATTTAAAGTCCTTTCTTGTATTTTAAGATTTAAAAATGATCCAGTGAGATGTTTCCACACTTAGTAATTTCCTCTCCTATATCTTCAATACTCCCTTCCCTTTATGTTCACACATAAAAAGATTCCTCTCAGTTTGGAGGATAAAGTCATGTTTAGAAATCCAACTGCATCAACCAATTGGAACAGAGATTAGCAAACTTTTTCTGTAAAGGGCCACATAGTAAATACTTTAGGCTTTGTGGATCATGCAGTTTCGCGGACCCACAGATACTCAGATACTACCTATCTGAGCCATTGTATTACAAAAGTAACCACAGACAATACACAAACAAATGAACTTGGCTGTGTTCCGACAACTTTATTTATCAAGTAAAAATTTATCTGTCAAGCAAAATAACAAACTAAAAAGCAGCATGATGAATTTGGCCTATGGTCCATATTTGCCAGTCCCAGGCCATTTTTCCCTTTGCTTCTCTATAGTTGGTATCTCCAAAATCTACCACTTATTTCTTCTGAAACCCTGATGATCCAGACCTATTCACATCTAAAAGTGAATATTTATTGAGAACTAAATTAGATAATACACAGAAGATGTGCCCAGCTCTCCAGCTTTGTACCTACCTCAACACTATTTCTTGTACCCTGGCACTGAACATAGTTTAATTCCCTGAGTATACCATATGTTTACTTCTCTCTGGAAACACTTACAGATAGTATCATCCTATGCTTCTAAATATTAAATGGGTTCTAGTTGCTTAACTGAAAAGTTTGAAAACCAATGCTTTAGTCAATCAGATCACCTATCTTTCTTTGATGCATGCTGTACGTTTTTCTGAACTTACCCTATGCTACTAAAGTTCCTTGTGCTTGACATGCACTCCTATCTCATTTCATGGAAATGCGATTTACTCTTCAAAGTCTGGCTGAAATCATAAACTCTCCAGGAAGCTATCCCTAATTGTATTCCAGTGAGAAGTGATTTTTCTGAAATCTTACAGCATTTTGCGATACTAATAGGTTATCTAGCATAGCTTCCCGAAAAGATTTTAAGCATATTGAGAGAAGGTTTAAGATTTGTATAAGTTTTTAATATGTGTAATTTGTAAATCTTCCATAGTGCCTGCAAAACACCCTTTCTTTATTAGAAACACAAAGATATTGAATGAATATCCAAAAAATTATAATACTTAAAAAATCAAAGTGCTTAGTGCTAGTCTGATATTCTATTTAAAATGTTAAGCAATATCTGAAGGCAATTAAATTTTAACAAACCTTAGTATATATAAATATTACATAAAAATATAATAAAATTTAATAGACTGTTTTAGGAACAAAAAGCAATTTATACCAAGAAATAAAGAAAGATTGAACAACCAAAAAAGACCAAGAAGATAAAATAGATTACAACTAAATAAATTTATCTGGTTCTCTTATTCAAAATAAAGAGACATCATATGGTTTTACTAACACACACAAATATTCCACAAAAAAGCCAGAAAAAAATAAGTTACTTTAAATGATATCTTTATAATGTTAAGTTTCTAAACATTAAGGTAAATGCAAAATAGATACACACTTAAGGAATAATAAATATAATTAAGAGATTAAAAGGAAGAATCATCTAATATGTAAAATCTATGGGAAAATTTTAATGAAGTTGAAATTACATAATTCAGAATAAGAAGGTGAATTCATACCTATATATATGGGAATTAGTCAAGTATACAAAGAATGTGAACCACGTAGTGTTCAACATAATAAAACATAAAGCAAAAAAGATTTGATTGTAAGTGAGATTAAATTCTAGGACACAATTCAAGGACAGGATCTTGTATTGCTTTAAAATTGTGCACTGTGCTGTATGATTTGGAAGAAAAGAATATTTTACTTCCTTGGGGAAGAAAATAAACTCCAATTTACTATTTCAGTTAGAAATAAGAAACGGGCTTTCAAACATACAGTTATATGCATTTAGTTATATGGAATGCCATATATTTCATTGCTCATTGCATTTACAATTTTGTTTTTAGCACACAAGTATTTTCATTTGTGTAAACAATATTTTTTTGTCCTTATTTTCTAGAAAAATCTTTCCAAATGAAACAAGTCAAATGAATACAGATTTCTTAAATAATCTTTGTATTTTTAAAAATAAATCTATTTTAGCATATTGAAGTAGAACTTTATCAAATTGGTATTTCCAGTAAGATAATTTCACAACTGATTGGTTAAATGAAGAGGAACCCTATCTAGCTGATAGCAAGTCAGAAATCTTTGGTCATCCAATTTCCCTTTCACATAGATAGCTGTAAGGCCAGGATAAAAATGCCTGCTGGCAGTAGGAGGAAGAAAACAAAAAGGGGACAGGAAAATGAGGTCCTTCAAATGTCAATGGGACTGGGAGGGATATGACCACTGTTCCCTGGCCTTTGGCCACTATATTTCCTCTGGAAAGGAGGTTTTGGCTGAAAGGGTCCAAGTAAACACACTTCAATACCTCAGTTGTAAGCACAGCCCAGACCTGGAGGCTCCTCTGTGGCATTCTGTAATTATCTCCCTTTCTCTACCCTTTCCTATTATGTCTTACACTTCTGCATCACATGTTGCCTCACCATCAATTTCCTTATCAGAACATTTCCCCATCTTAATTCATATTCGCCTATTAGCTCTCATTCCACTCTCTCTTTCTAAGTAATCATGAAACCTCAAGTACAAAGCAATGAATTCCTCAAAACTAAAACTCCTCTTTGGACTAAAAGCTATAGAAATTCTGTTCTTATGTTAGTGCCGAATTTTATGCCTGAGAGAAGTACACTAGATTTCACATTCTCAACATTTCAATCCCAAACATAGTCTTGGTTACATGTGAGTCTACTGCCTCTCTCCTTCCTAGTATACACAGTGTACAAATTCAGATCTCATACAGTTGAATTTAAATCAGAAGGTCATTTGGCTTTGTGGATAGAAAGATGAGCCCAGAGTAGGCTAGTATCCTTTGGATACTCTTACACCACTGGTACTTTTTGTCAAGGCAAGCTTTGCAATTTTAACTAATTATTATTTTATTTATATGTTAGGACCTATCTTTCCTACTGGAACATATATACCATATAAGGAGAACCCACGTTATCACATACCCTGTTGTTAGTCACTTAATAGAAGTTTGACAAATATTTACTGATTGATAATACAATGTTATATTAAAATGTTATAAGGTTGTGAATAACAGAGTGTCAGTTTAAAAACAGAAATTTCACCTTGGAATGATAAGTTAGAAGAATTTTTCCACTTAGAGCAGCGTCAGAGAGGAAAGATGGATTCTCTGGAGTGTTTTCCATTTTATAAAGTTTGCAATACCAAGTAGCTTTCAGGGCCCAGGGGGACAATGAGCCAACAGTTTTACCTTTTCTCACACACTAAAGAATGAGTTTATCACTATTCCTAGTTACTCTGCTTAGTTGGGGTTTTATTAAGTTTCCACAAATAACTGCAACTGTCTTTTTGGAAGTATTCCTAGTAGGCAACAGGAACTGTACTCAGTTGAATAAAAAGCAGCTAGCAGTTCCACTCAGAATGTATGGGAATTTTATTTAAAATGGGTTTTATGTTACAGTTGTATTTTTTGTTTATACTTTGATGCTAAAAACCTTAAAGAATTTCATTTTAATGAAATTAAAAGATGTCTTTTTCCTTGTATTTCTCAGTTCAGAATTAAATTATTTACAGCTTAGTTATTTACAGTTACTAGGCCTTTACTGATTACTAACATGGACTATACTCCTTGGCTATTTACCTCTTAAAATATGTCCTATCAAAATTAAATAAAGTCTATGCTAAACTAAAAGTACCTCTCTAAATAATTTTTATTTTGAAGAGAAGGACTTTTTTCCTCTTAGTGATATAAAAACAACTAATTATACAAACATACTGTTAGCAATAGTGGGGTCACATAAAGAGTACCATCTTTGGAATTGAATCTGTCAACCATGGAACTCTGTGTCTCAGTTTTCTGATGTGTAAAATGGGAATGATAGTGCATACACCTTAAGTTGTGAAAATTAAACAAGTTTGTGCTTGTAATTATGCTTTTAAATGACTGATGAATTCCCTTCTAAACTTTATGTTACAGATAGCTTAAATCTTAATAATTAGTATGTAATCCTTGGTCAGATAATGCAAATTGTAAAAATTAACTTTTGTTTTCATTTGCACTGACTCCCAGGCAGCATATGGGATGTCAATAATAACAGAAAAATAATGTCTACAATACTTCTTGAGTCTCCCCACTTTCCCATCTGCATCCATTATTAACCATTTGTGGTAGACAGAATGGTCCCTCAAAGGTATCCATGCAAAGGTCCCCCAAGGGTGTCCATGTTACACTGCATTACATTACATTGCAAAAGACCCATTTCAGTTGTAACTAAGGTTATGGACCTTAAAATAAGGAGTTTATCCTGGATTACCCAAGATAATTACATGAGCCCTTAAAAGCAGAGTACTTTCTCTGATTGGAGGGTAGAAGAGATGGAGTAGAATGTGTAGTTATATAAGAAGCACAAGAAGGCTTTAATGTGCCCATTGTCAGTTTGAAGATGAAGGGAGTCGTGTGTCAAAGAAACATGAACCTCAGTCCCACAGGGTAAAGAACTGAATTCTGCCAATAGCTAAATGAGCTTGAAAATGGAGAATTTCCTTGTGCCTTCAGATAAAAGTCCAGCCTGGATGACACCTTGATTTCTGTCCTGTGAGACACAGAGCAGAGAAGCAGTCAAGCTCACCCAGACTTATGACAGTATGGTATAGTCGCATTGTTTTTAGTTGCTAAATTATTGGTAGTTTGTTATGGCTTCAGCAGAAGACTAATACACAATAGATCAAGCCCACATCATTCCTACTCTAAACTACTAAAATTGTCTCTTATTCTGCTGTCTAGTCCTTCCTTTTCTTTCTTTCTTTCTTTTTAAATTCTATTTTAAAGATGCAGGGTACAATTCGGAGTTAGGTATACAATGTCTATTTCTTCTTATTGACAGAATCTAACTCATACTGCCATAACCCTGCTCCAAATTCTCCATTAGTTTCTTACTGCCAACCCTATGGTTCTAACTCTTTAACATAACATTATTTGTAATCTTGCCCCGATTTCTTTCTAATATCAATTGTCACTATGTGTCAAATACTCTGTCTGCTCACACATAATTCACATTTCCATCTCTAATTCTAATTTCTCTCATGTCAAACCTGTCCACACCCTATTCTCAGCATCCTCACAGTTTAAACATTATCCATACTGCAAGACTCAAATCAACTTAACTTTGGCAACAGTATTGGAAGCCACAGCTGTACCAATGGCAATACTAACAATAACAGCTAAACTCATGTTAACAGTAATAGTAATAATAGCAAATGCCATTTATTAGGAACTTAGCATATGTTGGACAATGTTCTAAGTGCTTTGCGTAAAAGCTCTTAACAACCTCATGAAGTAGAAAGATAGATTTCATTAGTTTTACAGTGAAGAAATGGAGGTTTAGAGACGTTAAATAACTTGTCCATATGGCAGAACTGAAATCTGAACTCAGGCATGCCTGGCACTAACCTTTATGTTTTCTCCATTCTGCCATAAGATCCCTCACAGAATAATCTTTGTACATCTGGATTTTTCTTATCATGCTTCACCTCGATTTACATTTACTCAAGCCAATACCTCATTTCCTTTCATAGATTTTCAGATCTGTGAATACAGAAGCTATGAGAGAGTGGAGACTATGTTTTGTCTCCAAAATTATCTACCAAAATTATTCTTACAAACAGTATAGTTGATAAAGATGTTTATTTAATGAATGATATTAATAATATTTTTAACTTAGGGAAATGATTAAAATACCATTATCAAATTATTAATAATTTGGTTACAACAGCAACCTTCATGTCTGGGAAGGGATAATGCTTTAACATCTTGAGAAACACAGTTTTAGGTTACATTGTCTATAACAGCAATTAAAGAATTATTATTCATTCATTTGATCATTCATTCATTCAAACAAATATTGAGTTTTATTTTGAGTACTAGATATATAAAAATTAATGTGATGCAGTTTCTCCCTCAAAAAATTTACAGTCTAATAGCATTCGGACGAATAAAAAAAATTATGATACATGTTATTAATAAACAGATGACACTTGTGAGTCTGAAAAAACAACTTATGCTTTTCTATTTTAAAAAAAGTTTTTTTCCACCCACGCCTGTAATTCCAACACTTTGGGAGATGGGGGCGAGAGGACTGTCTGAGCTCAGGGGTTTGAGATCAGCCTGAGCAACATGGCAAGACTTCGTCTCTGTGATAAATCAAAAAATAGCCAGGCATGGTGGTGCATTGCTGTGGTTCCAACTATTTGGAACGCTGAGGTGGAAGGATCACCTGAGCCCAGCAGGTCGAGGCTGCAGTAGCCGTGAGCGTGCCACTGCACTCCAACCTGGGCAATGGAGTGAGACTCCAACTCAAAAGAAATAAATTTTTTTAAAAAAGGTTTTTTCTGACTCAACAACAAAAAAACAAACAATCTGATTTCCCTAAAGAAGATACATAAATGATAAGTATATAAAAGGACGCTCAATAACCCTAATCATTAGGGAAATGCAAATCAAAATCACAATATGATACTACCTTCATATCCCTTAGTATAGCTATTATCTAAAAAAACAAACAAACAAAAAAAACAAGTGTTGGCAAAAATGCAGAGACATTGGAACCCTTGTGCACTACTGGAGGGAATGTAAACTTGTGCAGTTGCCATGGAAACCAGTATGGCAGTTCTTCACAAACTTAAAAATAGAATTACCCTATGATCCAGCAATTCCACTTTTGGGTATATCCCCCAAACGACTGAAAGCATGGTATGGAAGAGATATTTGTACATCCATGTTCATAGTAGTATTATTCACAACAGCCAAGAGGTGAAACAACTCAAGTGCCTACTGACAGATGAATGGATAAACATGATGTGGTGAGTACAAACACACACACACACACACACACACACACACACACACACACTATACATAATGGAATATTAATCATCCTTCAAAAGGGAGCAAATTCTGATAGGTAGAGGTATCCCAGTAGTCAAATTCATAGACAGAAAGTAGAAGAGTGGGTGCTTAGGGCTAGGAAGAGGTGAGAATGGGGAGTTATAGAGATATGGAGATGAATGGTGGTGATGGTTGCATGACTAAAATGCATATGTTTAACAACACTGAATTGTACACTTAAAATGGTTAGGAATCATTTTATTTTATATGTACTTTTTACCATAATCAGAAATATAGAAAAATGTTTTAGAGCAAATAATATGGAACCTAATTAAAATTTTAGAAACACTAAATTTCCTTTAAAAATAAAATTGCTATCTTTTTGAGTTACACAATTCATGATATGTTAATAATAGCTTTCTCTTACAGGAAACATTTTGTTTACCTCACCTATAATAATAGAATCACGTGAGCTTAGTAAACGCATGATTCGTGGCATGATTCTCAATATTTTAAATTAATAATGGATGATAGTATTGTAAGGACTAAAACATTATTATAATTTCAAAGGTGAGAAATATGCCTACATTTAATGATAAAGGCACACACTTCTTATTAGAATTCTGAACATGCCATATCTTGTATGGTTAGTTTGCGATTTCTGATGATGTGAAAACATATTACTACTATTTAACATCTCTATTATTCTTCATTATTACCAAGTTCTCTAATTATATTTAATGTATGCTTATGTATTTACAGGGCTTTATCATCAAGACACTCTCTGCATGCCTGGTCTAAAATGCTGTGCCAAAAAAAGAAGCATTAGGAACAAGGATCCAGGATTATAGAGAGCTGGCCAATACTGGGATTGCTTTATGCGAATTGACCTGTGACTTCAGTATTCAGTTAGAACTATTACATACCAGTCCAGTAGTTTTTGCCTTTGACTGTCTCGTCTCCATTTCAGTATATTATTTATAAATGGTACACATATTCTACCATACTTTTATAATATATAAAACATAAATATTTTAAAAGGTTAAAGTTCAATATTTGCAAATGGTTATTTTTAATGATAAAATAAGACACATGCTACCCCCAAAATGTTTGAAGTAAAGTGCCTTATAATTTTTGAAAGTATTGGTTTAATTACCATAATACTATAAGAAAGGGATTGGCAGTAGCGAGATCCTGCTGGGGCTGGGTGGGGTGTGGGACACGACATCAATAAGGAGGGTAACTGATCTCGAATTGGGCAAAGAGGGAACCAAAGGGAGGCCCAAACTCTAATCCTGAGTTGTAAACCACAACTTTAAGATAAAATAAAATAACAAATAAATAAAATTTTAAAAGAGAAAGCATTGGTTTAATGCTATGTATCTTCGACTGTGGTTTGCTCATCAAACCTGTTTGCTCTTTTTCTTGGGCACTCTCTAGACTACATTTCCCAACTTCCCATTTTCCAATATCAGCCTTGTGACTGAACCATAACTGGTGAAATACAAGCAGAAGTGACTTTCCCATTTCCAATTTTTGTCCATAAAAACTTCCCATGTGTTGGCTGAACAGAGAGGGTTCTAAGGCTCTGGAAGAGGGTAAAGCCACAAGATGAAATATCTGCATTGGACTGATATTTGGTCAATACATAAATGTATTTTGTATCAAGTTTCAAGGTTTGTATATATTATAGAAGCTGGTATTATGTTAGGTAATAAATACAGCAATTTGAAGGTCTGATTCCAAATTCAGCTTTCTTATCCTTTACTTTAATGTTGTCATAGTTGAAAAAGAAACTTCACAAAGACACATCATAGGCCAGATAAAGAATAAATTCAGGATAAGGCTCATTGTTAATGATAGTAGATGATATAAATCCACATTTTATTAATCTTATGGATAAATTAGAGTTTTTGATGAACTTCTTATCAGATCTTAGTGTCATTATATTTTCTTTATCCAGAGCTGATAAAGAGCTTAATTAGAAGTTGCAATCTTGGTTATTACATTCAATCCACAGTTTCATTGCAGAAATCTTTTTAAGCCACTTCCCATTTTCTGATTGTTATTTTAGTTAAAACTAATGCCTCCAGAAAGGCACAAGACAGGTGGCTATCTGAAATCCAGACCAACTCAGACAACCAGGGTGAAGGGAATTACTAAAATTTACCAAAATCCTCCATCTTACTAAATCCAAAGGTAAATTCTCCATCTTCATCTTACTAAATATTAGGAAAGCTTAATTTCTTTTTTTAAGATTAAAAACTAAAAGTAAGTTTGACCATTTCTTTCATTCCCCAGGAAACTGTCATGTAACATTATACATGGTCCTTTCACTGAAGATCACTATATATGATACTATACCAGACACTGAGAAGGATATATTAAATAAGAGAAACTGTCTAGCCAGGAGATAGACAAATAAATAAAGGATTAAATTTACTAAATGTTATGAGAATAAATTTAAAGTTCTGCATGAGCTTATAAATTATCATAAAATGAAAAGAGCCTAAATCCCTGAGTGACCCCAGTTCACAATAGATGGCCCCGACTTAAGATCTGGATTCAAAGCTCTCTCACCTACTCAATTGTCCACAATGAAGCTCTTCTTTGACTCTACCTCCAAATTACAATCCTATTTTTAAATTTCCTCTTTCATGAAAAAAACTTAGAGTTGTTTTTACTTGCACTGTCTAATACAGTAGTCACTAGTCACATGCATCTATTTAAATTTCAGATAATTTAAGTAGAAATGAAAAATAACTAAAAATCCAGTTACTCAGTTACACTAGCCACATTTCTTTCTTTTTTTTTTTTTTTTTGAAAGCAGGATTTATTGAGAGGACAGAAAAGTTTCCACAGTGGGAGTGGACCCAAAGGAGTTGCCCTAGCCACATTTCAAGAGTTCAATGGGCACATGTGACTCTTGCTGCTATACTGTACTGAACAGTGCAAATATAGAACATCGCCATTATTGCTGAAAGTTCTATTGGACAGTGCTAGTCTAGAATAAACAGAAAAATGAGAGTGAAGTCTTCAGATTCAGATTGTCTGGATTCAAATCCCAACTTCTACCCATGACATTAGCTGGGTACATTTGGGGAATTTATTCCCCTTCTCCTTACTTTGTTTTTCCTGTGTATAAAATGGGGATAATAGTAACTCATTCCTGCTTCTTAACTTTGTTGTGAGGTTTAAATGATTTACATGTAATGTGCTTAGCACTGTGCCTAGCACAAAATAAGTGCTCAATAAGTGTTAGATGTTCTTATTTTTACTCTCTCTTACTCTACCTCACTTCTCCAGTTGCTTTATTTGTTCCCGTTAAGTTTTGTCCCCCACTGCAAGGTTTGTCAAAGTTTACCAAGATCCTCCCTCTTACCAAATCCAATGGTAAATTCTCGGTCTTCATCTTACTTGACTTGTCAGAAGCCTTCAACACACAGCTGATCATGTCCTGTTTCTTAAAATACTTTCTTCATTTGGTTTCTAGGACACCATATATATTTTTTTTTTCCCTTTAATGGCTGCTCTCTCAAGTCTCATTTGATGAATTTCCTTCCTCTTCCTGACCTCTAAGTGGTGGAATATCTAAGATTCAGTCTTTCTTGATTTAAGTTACCCTAAGTAATCTTATCCATTTCCATGGCTTTAAATACTTCCTGCAGATTATTCCAAAATTATATGTCACTTAGCTTTGATCTATTGGGCTCTAAACTCATCTATCCAATTAATCATATAGCAGCTGTGCTTAGATGCCTAATAGAATCTCAAAATCAAAATCATGTCTAAAATAGAGCTCCTGATTCCTTCATGAGACTGAATTGGTTATTAATGTTTTACATTTACCACATGCTTTTAAGTTTTCAGTGTACGTTCTTATACATTTAAAGACATTATCTTTATAGAAATCCTGTTAGGACAGCAAGTATCAATCTCATCAGTCAGTTGAACATACTATGACTCAGATCTCTTAGGTAGGTTTTTAAAGAATCCATACTTAATGTGTCATATAACCCAGAATAAACAGTAGAGTTTAAGTCTCCTTATTCTGTTTATATGCTTTCTACTATATTATGATGGTTATTGTAAAGGTGAGTTTCCAACTAATAGGCAAAGGAGCATATAAAATAGTGTGAAAGAAGAGAGACTTAGTAACTATGTGAGCTGGTCAACATATCTTTATAAATGGTTTGTCTTTTAACAGTTATTGTTTACATATGATTATGATATCATCCAGAATCACTTTCACTATTCTTTAGGAAGATCCTTCTGAGATTTCTACTCTGCAGAAGGCAGGTAAGTAGTTTTGTCTGATCTTGAAATTCATAGTAGTGCAATGATACTTATTTTTACATAATAAATATATCTCAAAAATAAAAATATTATGATATATCTGTCATTCCTTAAAGGATAGCTTTAACTTAACTACATTCCAATCTCCATATAGAGACCAGGAAAATCAAGAGAATATTAAATGAATCTTTGAAAATACAAATATACTAGCTGAAAAATACATGGAATTTCTTTATTTTAGGTAAGCTACTCAATACATCTTATATATTTATGTCTGAACAAAAGAGCTATAACAAGACCCAATACTTTATTATAAAGCTAGTTCATTACTATATAATTACCTTTGATAACTTAATATACAAACTATTAGATCACAAGACCAAACACTTAAATTTGAAGATTTCAGTTTCAAATACAGTCAGAGTTTGTGAAGACATTCTTTTTTTAAGAAAACAAAACATAAAAAGCTTACTTGAAAAACAAATACATATATACACAAATACAGAATTTAAAAACCTATTGAAAGTTTGAAGTCTACTAATTACAAAACAATCTTTGATGGCTATGCCACAGTTAAACTCAGGTTTTTTTTTTTTTTTGAGTTGGAGTCTCACTTTGTCTCCCAGACTGGAGTGCAGTGGCCGCTCCCGGCCACTGCAGCCTCGACCTGTTGGGCTCCGGAGATCCTTCCGCCTCAGCCTTTCAAGTAGCTGGAACTACAGGCGCGCGCTACCACACCCGGCTAATTTTTGATTTATTGTAGAGATGAGGTCTTGCCAAGTTGCCCAGGCGGGTCTGGAACCCGCGGGCTCAGGCAATCCACTCACCTCAGCCTCCCCAGGCGAGGGATTACAGGCTGAGCCACCGAGCCCGGCTAATTCAGGCTTTTAAATGAGTGATAATCTGAATTATATTGTCAATAGGCCAAAGCCATTGAGTGAGTAAGCAGGAACAATTGCAAATATCAAGAATGACTAAAATTTCAATGATTATGATGCCACTAACTAGTAATGAAGACAATGACGTTGTATTTTTTGCTAGGCAATATATAGGAAGGGACTTTATGATGAAAAAGGAATAAAACTACATTTCTTAAATCTGCCAACATCACAATGCTTTTGAGATTAAAAACCTTTATCTACTCACACTGAAAACCAAATCAGTGCTGTTACAGAATCTTAGTGAGAGTAATCTCAGAATCATCTCTCCTTCACCTCCTCATATCCAACCAATCACCAAGTCAGGTAACTGACTATTAGTTTTGCTCTTGAAAAATTTCCTCAACCTATCTTTATTATAATTGGCTTAGATCAGGATCTCATCCCTTGTCTGAATTATTGTACCTCTCTGTTAATTCATTCTAAAATGCTTTTTTACCAGATGTGGACTTAAGTTTACTTATTTCTTGTAGCCGCACTAGCTTTAAGAGAAAGATCTCTGTTTTCTCATGTTTTCCTTAAGATAATCTCTGGCATATGGTAGGTTCTAAAAAATTATTTGTTACATAAACAAGTGGCAGCCTGAATGGCCAAAAACTATAAATTATATATAAATACGACCATCAACTCTTTACTGAAAACCTTTAAAAACTTCCCATCACCTAAAACTATGATCTAAAGGACTCCCCATGATTTGGTCCTTATCTATTTGGACTTATCTATCAGCCTCTTCTCTGGCCAGTCCAATATTTTATGTTAACCCTTGATGAGTATGGTTTGTATCTGAAACAGCTTTCTAATTGCCCTTTACCTACAGTTACTCAGTCACTGAGATGATACCTCAGATCAGGTATCACCTCCAGAAATTCATTCTTGAAATTCCAGATTGGATCAAGCAGGCTTCCTCTATGTATCTAGTGCACCTTTTATGTGATTCTAGTTTTACCACTGACATATGACCTTGAAACCAGCAATCTGTTTATGTATCTGTCTCCTACAAGATTATAAGCAACTCAGGTTATAAATGATTTCTTATTCACCTTTGCTCTACATGTGTCTGGCACATGGTAGGTGCTAATGAGAAAAAAAAAAGAAAGAAAGAAAGAAAAGAAAAGGAAAACAAAAAACCCAACCCTAAATGAATTATTTTCGTTTAACACCACATATTTTCTAACTTGTAGTCTTGCTAATGTCCATTTTAGGTTCCTAATTTTTAAAACATTAGTAGAATTTTTTGAAGAGAATTTTTAGATGTACAGATGTTTGTAAGTTTGTAAGAGAAAATTGCAACAAAGTTCTAAGTGTTGGAGAAGTCTTTTACAAACCCTCAATATCATAAGGCCAACATCTATTATATTAGCACAGCAGAGTTAATTATGTACAAGTATTAGTTAAAAACTCATTTAAATATGATCTGTATGTCCATTGTCCATATTAAACTTCCATTTCTACATTAAAATGCAAAATAACATTTTAAAACATCAAATGAAAAATTCTTATAATAAAAATCACATTAAATATAGTTGTGTTACAACAAGAATATAAGAAATATAATCAAATAACTATTTTAATATAATATCATTCTGTGAGGCTCCATTTCCAGAATCACAGTTATAATTGGTAAAATCAAGATCAGCTGGGTCCAGAAATTAATAGAAGTTTAATTTCTTTTGTACTGTAGATTTATGTGTCCTGATTTCTGTGTACAAGAACCCTAGTATTCAAACATGAATTAGATTTAATCCAGTTGCCTATAATTTGTTGTTATAAAAGAAACACCACATTACATGCTTTTGTTTGTTAAGTAGATGATATGCTATTATTTCCAACATACCAAGTATTTAATGTTTAATTACCAACACCCATTTGAAAAAAGACATTGCTTTGAGTCACAAATTTCTTAATTGCCAACAGTGGCTTCTCTAAGTAGGAGTGTTGTATATAATTTATTTTTGCAGATGTGATTTAGAAACTGAATTTAAAGTAGCAGAGCTTTGAATATCTTCACTGTCAGCAGAAAATCCCTCTATCCCTGATGCTGGAGAATATTGCTGCTTGAAGTTTTAACAGGAAAATAAACACACTGCAGTGAGAAAATTGATACTACTGGTAAATGTTGCTTACAAACTGAAAAGGAAGTTAGGTTGTCAGCAATACAAGAACTATATTATTCACACAAAATATGAGGCGTCATCTTCATGGCAACTTGCTGGGAATGAAAATTAATGTGACTGGTTCCAACTTGAGGAACCTAAAGAAAAGCAAATATCACACACATCAGAGAACCTTTACTAAGGATCGGCAACTGATAATCGGGGGTACCACAGTGTAACCCCTCCCTAAGGAGGAAAGACATGATACAGATTGCAACAACAGTAGCCAAGGTTCACTTTGAAGCAGGCTCATTGATCACTAGAAAAAAATGTCATCGTTATGTTTCCATAAAGGTTAGCTACTTTAAAATGCCCCTTTCCCTCTGGAACATGTCATCATCCACACATTACTGCAATAAAATGAGTAAGAGAAAAGAGAATGTCTTGTAATGACCACTCAAATAGGAAGTCAAAAGTAACTTAAAAATTCCTACCCGTTTGGCTGAGCTGGGAAGCGCTGCGACTTTTCCGTGAGAGACCAACAATAGCTACCATTTTGGCCCCAATGCTAGAGCGCCGCTTTTTGCCGCTGGTGCCCAAGGCGCCCACTGCAGTGTCAGACTGGCTGCCATCATTCTTCTCCAGCGAGCACATGTCTCCGCTGATGCTGGTGCTTTTAGTCATGTTCTTCCCTGACATGCCCACTTGTCTGCTTTGCATTTTGGATGTAAAGACACTGTCAGCCGATGGATCATTAAAAGTGAGGGCAAGAGTAAAAAGGAAAAGACAGAAAAGGCATTTTAGATGAAACATCTGGAGCATAACAACATTATATCATCTATGGAGCATATTTTTAAAATTTAAAAATTTTCAAACACCATGGTCTTGAATGTGTTTTACTATTCAGGGCCAACCTTAAGGCAAGTATGCAAAATCAGACTTATTTTGCTTCTGCTGTTAAATAAGTCACTAGTTTGCATGGTCACAGGAAAAAAATTTCACAAAAAAATCCTTTCAGAGAATATGCTGTCCTGAATGTGCAAATCTGCTTTTAGATAGTGATACAACATGAGAGAATTTTCCAAACGCATTCTTCTCTACTTTACTGTTTCCCTAAAAAAAAAAATTAAATAAGTGGAAATATTTTACAAAAAGTGGCAAATAATATAGTATCCATTGCTAAGAGTGGTCCTTTAAAATAAATTTTCCCATTTTATTAAAACCTAATAAGGTTTGTGTAATTGTTATATTTCTTAACAGTGTTTGATAATTTAATTAGCTTGAAATTAAAAATAATTTATTTCACTTTACTTAATTTCATAATTATTGATATAAATCTATATTACAAAAATAAGAAAGATTTTCCTTTTGCATTCATTTGAAAGAAGGAAAAATCATCAGTTTTCTAGACAATATATCAGAAACAATCGATGAATCACAGAAGAATGTAAGCTGACTAATGATCTCTTATAAGACTAATAATGCAAACAGGATTAAGTTAAAAAAAAGGATCCTGATTTGTTCCATGAATACTGCAGTGTGGTAAAAGGTACAGTAGGGGGTGAAGAATCTGGAAGTAGGCTACCTAACTGGCCCTCATAAACCTGGAAGGCTGTGAAGGAAGCAGCCTGTTTTGCAGAAGTGGGAAGAGTTATTTTTTATAGCCTCAGTTGTTAACTCAGTATTAGAAAGTCATAGTTTCTGCTTTATTTGCGTTCTGATAATGAATATTTAACATACAAAGTAATAACAGAGAATAAAAATCAAGAAACAAATTTCTTTAAACATTAATTAAAGAACGAGAATTAGAAAACTGATTTATTGAATAAACCCTTATCTCTAATTCAATATCTTGGTCTTCCAACAAAAAATTTATTTTCTATCCTAGAGTAACCTAGGACCACATGTTAGTTTTGTTAACTTTCTAGGATTTCTTCCAGGTATTTAAGAGGCCCAGTGTGAGATTAAAAAAATGCAGTATACTATTTTATCCCCTATATTAGTTTTAAGAAGAAATGAGGCATATATATGCAAAGAGAGAGCATGAGTCTATGTGTGTGTGTGTGTGTGTGTGTGTGTGTGTGTGTGTGTGAGAGAGAGAGAGAGAGAGAGAGAGAGAGAGACAGAGACAGAGACAGAGACAGCAGTACATGTTTCTATAATACTCCAAACTGATCATTTTCTTTTTAAAATTTTTATTTTAAAGATGTGGGGTACCATTCAGGGTTAGGTACATAAGTGGTCATCATACAGAAAAAGTCTGGGCCTCCCTTTGATCCCCACTTTGCCGAGTTTGAGATCAGGTATGCTTATTGATGTTATGTGCTTTCCCTCCACCTGCACCCTGGCAGTGTCCCGCTACTGCCAATTCCTTTCTTACAGCATTATGATAAATGTTCAGGGTCTGCTTATGAGTGAAAACATATGGTACTCGGTTCTTTGTTTCTGTGATAGATCACTGAGTATGATCGACTCTAAATTCATCCAAGTAGCTGCGAAGTTCATAATTTTGTCCTTCTTAATGGCTGCAGCTGATAATTTTCAAGCTTGTTTGATTTGTATGTTCTTTAATGAGTAACAATAGACTAGAATAGAGAGAGCTTTGCTGCTACATAACTGACTTACTTTAGAAACTTATTTGCTCCATTTTGGAGCCTCAAGTTCCTCATTTATAAAAACAGAATATTTTCTTTTTTCTAAAGAATGAAGATAATGTATCTAGGTAAAAATTGAATAGATGGAAATTAGAACAACTAGTACTAGGAGTTATAGACCACAGATAAAATAAGGTTAAAGACCTTCAACATGTAACACTTACATAGTATAAATTTTAAAAAGCATTTGAGATTAAAATGTCTAAAACAGTTTTCATATAAATCACATTATATAATGGGACTAGAATGCACTGGGAGGACATCTGGGTGTGATATTAGGTTTTATAGACTACTCATGTCATCTTGGGAGAGTTGCTTCACCTTTCTGGAACTTAGTTTCCTCATTTGATAAACGAGAAAATGTAGTAAAGAACTAAGCAGAATGCCAGATACTTAATAAAAGCTCCCAAAATTCCCTTATTCCTTCTCAGTGTTATCACCACCACCACCCACATCATCAATTAAGCATCCATTAAACATACTGAACTGTAATATTTAAGGTCCCCTTAACTATGAAATGCTTTGCTCCCCAGATAGCTCTTTTTCCATGAATTCTGAGCAAATAAAGCCAGAGATGCAACACATGATTTTCATAGTATGCTGCAATCAGAAAAGGAATGTTGTGGCTTAAAAAGTCAAAGTTTAGCTGAGTTTAAGACTTTGAAAAAACATATGTTCCACAGTCAGAATAATTTAGTGCTTCTGCTATATAAAAATTTTCACCCCAAACATATACTTTTCTAAAGAATTACCTAATCTACTACCAGTCAAAGATATGCACACAAAATTGTACTTTGTCATTTCTGTCTTTTAATTTTCATATCTGAATATCAAGGCCATTAAGAACTTGACCAAGTTCTTACTACGATAAAAATACTAGCTGGAATAGACAAATCAGTTTATAGATAGATAGTTTAATGTGAGTTTAGTTGTAAAGAAATGCACTTCTCTTCAATCTAACAACTTTAATAATGCATTATTTACAAAAGGGTTATTAAAAATTTTGCAAGATGTATCTGCTTTTCATCTCTTTGAAACTTAAGATCACCAGGCATGCGTTTATAAATAGTTGCACTAGAGTGTTGTGTTTTGACAGGAGAAAGATGAGGCTAGGGTATTACTACAGGTTTCCTTATCTTTCTTCCCTGAACTTCATCTAAAACTGCAAACAAAAAATGTTACAAGCAAACAAGATATCAACCAAAGTTTTAAAACAGTTTTGAGACTCATAATTTATGGAATACTTTGCAGTAAAGAATTTATAAATATGGATAATCTTTTGGATTGCTCAATGTGGTTAGCAAAGTACAGACTTATTACAATGGCAATTACTTGAAAAAGGAAAATTGGTCAGAGTCTGGTAGTATGGCAAATTTCAATATTGCTGGTAGGGGTTTCTAGTGATGGGTTTCTGAAGAGCAATTTGGCAATAAGTATCAAAAACTTTTTAAAAAACAAGGCTAACCTTTAACCTAGTAATTCTACTTTTAGGATTTATCATAAATGAAAATTTAACTATGTGTATAGATTTAGCTATACTGATATTTATTACAAAATTGACTATAATAGCAAAAAGCAAAACAAAACAAAGATGAAAAATAAAATCAAGGAGAAAACCAATGCCAGCAATGGCAGGTATTTAATTAAATTATGTTAATCAATAAAATAGGATGTACCTTTGAAAACGCTGTCATATGTAAACATTTATTGCCATACAAATGTATTCATGGTGGGGAGGGCAAGGAGAAACAGATATCTGCAGATTAGTTTTGGGTGACATAAATATCAAATATGGACTCACCCTACTACTAAGAGACACAGGTAAATTCAAACCCTAGCATCTTTCTAGTGGCACAGTAACAGATAGAGCATGTTCCTGTTTTCATGGAGTTTTCCTTCATGTTGCCATGGGGAAGGATAATAAAAAATAAATCACAACTTCAGATAGTGATACATGATCTGAAGAAAATAAGATAGAATAAAATAATAACAAGGGATAAGAAAGTCTGGGGGCAACATTAAGTAAGGTTGTTAAGAAAGGTCGGAAGGCCTTCTGAATGATGAAGCCAGTCACATCAAGGAAGCTTAGAGGAGCTTAGAGAGAGCAAGTGCAAACGCCCTGAGGCAGAAACAAGTGTGGTTGTTAGAGGAAAATTATAAAACTAAATATAAATGGAAAGAAGTGAAGGTGAGGAATCTATATAGGATAAGGCCTAGATGTGCTGGGACAAATGCGTGACTTCCCCTTATCTAACTGCCTATTCAGATGTTACATAAGAGCTGTCCTAAGACAGTGAAAATACAGATGGCAGGAGTTGTTGTACCTGGAAAACTTGGGATCCAGTCCATTACTATATAGCTAAATGTAACACCAGAGGACATTTTGGAGAGATCCTGGCTATCTTCCTAAAAAAAAAATGATAAATTACGGAGACTAAACCCTTTAGGCAATTAGGTTAATTGAACATTCAAAATGTATTTAAATTCCTAAGTCTGTCACTATATCAATTCTTTACTATCTCTAGAATTTATAAGTTCTCGGACCAAATTATTGAATCATAGACCTCCCTTCCACCATGAATTTGAAGAAAGTTATTATACTTTAAGGAAAATTTTTACACTTATTACTTTATGTATCATAGATATATGCTTATTTCCCTATTTATTACACAGTGCTCATGGTTCCTAATTGTTCATTTTGTCTGTCCTCACATAATAATTTTTCAATGTCTTTTTTCCCTGGACTCTCTCTAGCTGTGTGTTCTGTCTTTCTTTAAAAAATTAGGCACAAAGACTACATTTAAAATGTGCATATTTCAGTCATAGGTGTCACTTGCATTCACTGTTGATTTAATATAAAACCTTATACAAAAATTGTGATTTTAAAATGTTTTCATTATAAACTGTATCTTAGAAAAATTCTAACTCTTTTCTGATTTCAGCTACTTCTTTATCATCCTCAGAGGCATGACCTAATTTCCATTTTTTCTTTTCCCCTTGATTTTTAAGGCCTTTAACCATTTCTGATCTCAGCTAACTTAAACTGTAGTAAACATCTTGCCACTAATTAACAGATTCCTTTAGCAAATATCTATTGCACACCTACCTGGTGTCAGGTCCCAAGGGAGCAAGAGGGCTGAAACAGTGCCTGCTCTCCATGTTCAGCACAAGAGGGCAGAAATTGATGGAAGGAATACATTTTTTCTTTATATAAAGAGGGAGTTTTCTCTAATTGTTCTGTTCAAAGAGAGTCTCCATTTCTAATTATCTACCCAGAGGTACACCTTTTTCTAATTTGTGCAAAGGCTCAAATTAAGCAACTGGTAGATTTGGCCCTGTGATGAATAAAAACCACAAACAAGACTTAGTCATTACTTAAGGAGCATACGGTTTAAGGGTGTAAATAAGAGTGAAAATGCTTATACAAATTAGCAAAAAAATCTTAAATACCAGAAAAAAAGGACACAAAAATGATTCTCTGAGATTCTGTTGGAGGAAAAATATTAATGAAAATCAGAGGTGAAGAAAGCTTTATGAGCCTGGGTCTTGAGTGGTGGGTAAAAATTACGACATGTAGAGAAGAAGAAAAATAATAAGGGGAAGTATGGTGATAAGAAAGCACATGCCATGGTTTTAAGATGGGTAGTGCAGTTTGGCTACTAAAATGTTATAAACTGTTACAGGCAGAGAGGAATAGAGACAAATCCAAAAAATCAGATTAAAACCACATTTCATGGGGGCCTGTAGACAAAAGGAGTCACTAAAGCTAATGAAACCAGAGAATAACATGAAAATGTAAACAAGGAAGATGATGTAAAATGGTGGGTGGTCATTAGGGCTGGTTACAGTCATTTGTTCTCCCTGTAGGTGCATGTTAGGATTATACTTTCTTATGCCCTGGAAGTTAGAAGTGGCCCTTTGACTTGTTTAAACGAATGAAATGTCAGTGGAAACAAGTCATGTCACTTCTGGGTAGAAGTATTTAATTGGTGGTGTTCAACTTCAGCCTCTCCTTCCCCTGCTATTGGGACCAGAAATGGTTAAAAATCCTCAATCAGACAGAACACCTGAATGACTATAGTGGGCAGAGGACCTTTGCCAACCTGCACTATTCATGATGCATGAGCAAGAAATAAACTTTAGTTGGTTATGCCACTAAGAATTCAGGGCTGCTTATCACAGTAACACAATGTAGCCTGTCCTGACTAATAAGCAAGAGTTGGAACAGTAGAGACTGGTTATAGAAAAGTCAATTGAGAGTTCAGAACAATAAACCTGGAGAAAGAATGAAGAGCTTAGGCTCATGTACTACTATCATTAATAGAAAGCAAATATTTGTAAATGTTATTTAAAAGAAACCATCTACACAGCTTAGTATCTGGATCTTGGAATAAGATATAAAAATAGTTCAAGTTAGTAAGCACTTATCATATGCCAGATATTACTTTAAATATTTTATATGAATTAACTCATGTAATCTTTACAATAACTTTTATAGAAGAGGAAACTGAGGCCTTTAGAGAGCAAAGTATCAAAGGAGTGTAGGTTTAGGAAATATCAACATGAACCAATAGAATTTCCTGATAGGAAGTGGTACACTTAGGGTGAGTGCTCAGGAGGACGGTCGGGGCTAAAATAAGGAAGTCAAAAAATATTTAAATGGAAAAGAAGAGATGAAGTTAGGGGAATGTCTGAAATAGGCAAGCCAAGAGTATAAAAAGAGAAATGAAAAAGGCTGAGAAGACACTTCGATGACTATCTATTTAAAGACTAGGAAGAAAAGGAGTGACTGAGGGGAACAGAAAAGTATGGCTTCAGAAATACTAAAAAGATAGTAGAATTAAGCTCCATAGAAGACAAGAGAAGAACAAAGTTCATGAAAGTCAGGGTGGTCAAAACATGCAAAGAGATTAATTAGCATGAACATTTTTAGAAAGCTATAGATTTGGAGATTTAGAGGGTACAGCTGACCTTAAAGAAAAGAGCTATTGAATTAGAGATACAAGTCAGTTTCCAAGGAGTTAACCAGGGAATTTGATGGAAACAAGTGGAAGCTATGATGGTGGATAACTTTCTAAAGAGATTTAATGTTGAAGAGAAAGAATGAATGGTAAACTCATAGGGTATCAAAATATAGAGAATAATTACTAAAATAAGTATTATTGGTATATTACTTATTTTTAGACAAAAGTGAAAGGCCTTAAGGAGAGGGAAAAATTGAAAAGAAAGTTAAAAAATTAAATAAAAAGTTACTTCAAGAAAGAAAAATAGATAGTTTTAAGAACTCAAATGAAAAAGTCTAGGATCTGTAGTGACGTTCTTATTTTCAATAATTTTATTCTTGGGTGAGGGAAGCAATGCAAATTGTTACTGAAGTTTTATTTATTTATTTATTTTTTAATGATTAGGTTCCTTTTAGAGGTAAAAGTCACCAAATATCACATTATGCTGACATATTTCTCTTTGCCCTCTTTAGGCCATACATGCTATCAAATTAGTTGATTCAGATACATTTTTCTGTTGTATCCCTCTTAGTTCTTGATCAGTAGTAAGCTTTGAGAACTATATATTGCTCATGCTAGAATTGATATCTATCATCCCTGATATCTCTAAGGAAAAAAATTCTAATCTCCTTGCTTCATGTCAAAGATATGTTCCGGAGTTATTGCCCTTTAAAAAAATTAACAACAAATAAGTTTATTAGACGTACCAAAGTATCTTGTCTTGAGGTAATGATAACTATAATAATTTACAAAATATATTTTTACAATGCGACAGGTACTATTCTTAGTACTTTATATATATGAACTCATTTAATCCTGATTAATTTGATTCACTAATTCATCTAATTAAAAGAAGGGTTGGCAACTTTTTCCAAAAAAAAAAAAAAAAAAGACAGTAAATATTTTGGGTTTTGTGGCCATTTGGTCTTTGCTGCAACTACTCAACTGCACTGTGGTAGTGCATAAGCAGCCACAGGCAATATGTAAACAAATTAGAGTTTCTGGGTAGCAATAAAACATTAGGTACACTGAAATTTCAATTTCATGTAACTTTCACATGCCATGAGATAGCATTCTTATTCTGATTAGTTTCAACCATTTAAAAACATATAAACCATTCTCAGTTCATGAGTCATATAAATACAGGCAATGGGCCAGATTTGGCCCATGAGCCATGGCTTGCTGACTCTAGACTTAGAACATTAAACTTTTCTGCTGTGAGGAATTTTATTAACAGGGAATAGAAGGAACTCACTTGCATATTTGTTTAATAAAGATATCTCATCATTACAACTTATAGATTCAAGACTATATCACTAATGGTTAACCCAAAAAAGTTGCTTTTATTCTCTGGGCCTCATTTCCTAACCTAGCTAAAGAGGAGGTTGGAAATCATTGTTAAGACATATCAGCTTCTTTTTATGACTATAATTCCTCTGTTAATCTAGCTTTAAAAAATAAATTCTCAAACTTTTGTAGTTTTTCTCTCTTCTTAACCCAGCTTTACCTATTGTTCCTACCATTTTTCTAATTATATGATAGGTAAGCAATAGCAATTTCTCGTCACAAGTGCCTGGAGTATAAACTCTATAATTCAAACCAAGCAATATCATAAATGTATAATCTTATATTTTTCTATTGTTTAATCTGTACTTTTCAGCAAAACCTGATTATTTCTGTATGTAAATATTTTAGCCAGTAATAGATTTCTCTACAACTCATTTTCATTTCACCTTTTTTCCTGACTTTACTACAAGAATGCATAGCATTTCCAATAACTTAAAAAGATTTGTTACAAATAATCAGAAGGTAGACTCACTGGCCTATAACTTCAAGTATTAATTTACATTTTTCACCATTCTTACTATCAAAGAACCACAACTAGTTAAGATTTTGTGAAAATAAAAAAATAAACAGAGCTTTGATTTATTCTTGCTAATCTTCCAATTCTATAATCAATGTACCAAGTTTTTAGATTAACAAAAGATGAAGATTCATTCTGCACTACTGAAATGATTACACTAAATAAAAATTCACATTATACCTCCAAAAAATTAGTGAAAGCTAAACCATATGAAAATATCTTGGGCTGTAACTTTTATCCATAAAAACGGCTAAAAGTTGTGTTTCAGCAAGTATATAAATGTATACATGACTATATATTAAGGATGTTAATATCTCAGAATATGTAGTAAAAAATAATAATCTCATATTTTGAAAAACAGTATATATTGTGATTTTTCTTGAAAACTTGATTGTAAATCAAATCCAAATTTTAAAAAAATCTCTGTGTACTAACACTGTATAATTTCACAGATCAGGAACATGCTTCAAAATTATATATCTTGGATGACATCTGATTGTTTATTATCTATACAACTCCCATATCTATTTAAAATCAATCTTTTAAACTCCCATAGAAGAATCCACCAGAATTTCTGGTGTCCCATTGGGTTAAGAAAAACCAATTACTCATTCTGGGATTTTTTTCAAGGCCGAAATATATGGCTTTTTTCAAGGCCATATATTATTTCTTTATATTTGGAACAAAGATGCTTTTATGAAAGTTGACTTATGTTTTTCTTATATGTGCCTGATGATAACTAAGCAAACAGAAGTGGTTTCTTGCCTTTCTATGTTTCTTTAGCATCTGTTACAGTTGGTTAAAATGATTTGTAGGGCACCAGAAATAACTCCCTCAGGTTCCTGATATTTGTGGCATTATATCACATATGCCACATTATTCTTTTTAGCTTTACATTATTGCTCTAGTAAAGGTTTTCTTATTGGAAAAGATAGCCATTTTCACCAAGTACCCTCTTTAACAGAAAGTAGGACTCAAGAGATTAAGCCCTAGGATTTGAAACGTTAGCAAAGGAGACGACTACATTGTCCTTTCTGAGACAGTGCTGTCACCAGGTCCCTTGCTTGCTAGGGAGCAAATGAGGGCTCTGGGCTCAGGGAAAAAAAAAAAAAATAAGAGAGGGTACACACTAAAAGGCCAACAATTGCATATGTTTTAAAATATCTAAACTACAAAATTCCAAGTGAGAATTTTTTATACTTCTTAATTCAATTTTAGTGAACTTTAAGAAAATTATGGCTAAAGAATAAGTGTGACTATGTGCATGTGTATAAAATGACTACATCTCTTATTAAGGATAATCGTTTATAGCCTTAGTTCATAAATTTAGAAAACCAAAATAATACATTAGAGGGGATATGAAGCAAAAGGCTCATGGAATTTGAATGTGTAAATTACTTGGTGAGGCATAGTATGGTATCTGGGTTTATACTCGTATATTTACAATTGAATTCAGGCAACTCGTGGAAAGCAAAATAGTTTCTAAAAATAGGTAACACTGGCCAGGCACAATGGCTCAAGCCTGTAATCCCAGCACTTTGGGAGGCTGAGGCGAGAGGACTGCCTGAGCTTAAGGGTTTGAGACCAGCCTGGGCAACTTGGTGAGCCCTCATCTCTACAATAAATAAAAAAATAAGCCCGGTGTGGTGGCTTGCGCCTGTAGTGCCAGCTACTTGGAAGGCTAAGGCGGAAGGATCGCCTGAGGCCAGCAAGTCGAGGCTATGGTGGTCATGAACATGCCATGGCACTCTAGCCTGGGCAACAGAATGAGACTCCGACTCAAAAAAAAAAAAAGTTAATACCTTGTTCTTTGATAAAATATTACTTTCCTTGCCTCATTGGATGAATGATGGTAATTTCTTCTTGACTAAATCCAGTAAATGTATTAAAACTCCCAAGATTATCTTTTTATTCACTCAGAAAAAAAGTTATTATTCTTTTACTTAAAAACATGCAAATATCTGATTTAAGTTAAAATATTTGCTTAATTTGCATTTCTGCATCTGGACAATGTTCCAGTCATTATTTCCCAAGCATAAGTTTGTTTTATATGTCACTCAGCAATTACCGTTTTAAAAAAAGCTTTTTTCAATGATTATAATGACAGTAATAATTTGAGAATATGTCTTTGGTCATATGTATTAACTCCACTTTGGTGCCATTCAAGAAAGGCCTTTAGCTGGTTAGAAATTAAGAACTTATTTTTTTTTATTCTCAGATTCCCAGTCAGTCAGTCCTGCAGAGACTGTGAATCTCTACTCTGGAATGATGTCTCAACTTGCATAATGCTAGTCTTTGAAAGTTAGAAAGTCCACAGGGATTAGGGCTGACCCAGGGAAGTTAGATTTTCCTATTACCACTGAAAATCTGAAAGGTAAAAAGAATAACATGATAACACTACATAGTAAAGAAAAAAAGAAGCATTGTTAGATTTTTTCAGAGCTAAAATAAGCTTTCTCTAATATTTGGAATTTCTAACATAAATGTGAGGCATTGAGTATTGCATCTGTGACCTCATTAAACAGACAAATGAACAAATAAGCAAGGCAATATATTCAGTGAGGATGTCAAGCATAAAACGATGCCTCTACTCTAAGCACATCATCTATTTATTATGTATCTTTCTGCTATTTATTATATAACATCTATTTATTATAGGGCAAGGACTTTTCCTCTTTTGTTCATTGCTAAATTTTTGGTTTTAAAGTAATGCTTGGCTCAACCTGTAATCCCAGCACTTTGAGAGGCTGAGGTGAGTGAATTGCCTGAGCCTGAGGGTTCGAGACCAGCCCAGGCAACTTGGCGAGACCTTGTCTCTACAATAAATAAAAAATTAGCCATGTGTGGTAGCGTGCGCCTATAGTTCCGGCTGCTTGGAAGGCTGAGGCTGAAGGATTGCCGAAGCCCAGCAGGTCGACCCTGAGGCGGCCATGAGCATGCCACTGCACCCCAGCCTGGGCGATGGAGTGAGACTCCAACTCAAAAAACAAATGACAAAAGTATCTCAGAGTTCATACAGATATATAATCCCCATATCTTTGGTAATTTCAACTTGAAAAGATGTTATTCAACAAAAAACATTTATGAAATGATCTTAGTACACAGATGATTGATAATAATTAATGCATATGCAAGTAAATTCAAATTAGTAGACATTTATCTATAAAACGTCAAATCCTATGGTTGGCACTGAATAAAAAGGTATACACTTTTGGCACTTGGTGAAATGCTAAACACAATCCATGCAAATAAATTTACTCTTCAGTTTTGTTGGTAAAATGATTAAAATTGGAAATTGTCATTATTCCTTATATCATGCCCCAGAAAATGTTCAAAACTCCAGAACTTAGACCTTCCCATATACTTTCTTTGCCTGGAAAGAATGACAATTTAAGTACTATATTATTGCTCTTAGTTAAATGTTGATTAAGGTTAGATAAAAATGCTCAGTGAGATTAGAGACATAAGATAAGCAATGAACAGTTCATCAAAAAGGAGATACCACTGTATAATAACACATTTATGACAAAAGTGTTGAACATATAATATCTATGATTTGCATTTCCAGTAAGAAGAGCAATTACCTACTGGGAAGCCAACTGAATTTAATTAGGAGACTCACATTCAAGACACAGCTGCCCTACTCATGTTATAACTGAGTGATCTAAGTAGTCTTTGCACCTCAGTTGCCATATTATATACAATAGGGACAATGACTGCCCAACATTATCCAGAAGGTTGCCATCAGGTTTTCCATCCCCTTTCCTTCTAGCTCATTTAATCTGGTATCCTTATTCTTTAATATTATGAGAATTTTGTATCCTCCATTCCCCCCCCAATTATTAGCCCCCTCATTTTCATGCATACTTAACCAGCTTATACTCCACAGCCCATTATTTCAACTACTCTCGTGCGAATACCCTCAACCGTTTCAGTATCCCTCTTCAAATGACATCCAACTGGCTGAACTGCCTGAACAATCCAATCACATACTTCTTTGTGTACATCTCAACATTAGAGCATTGTTGAAGAAAATTCAGTAGGGCACAATTGTTCCACTGTAACTCATCAGCCTCAAGAATTACTGCACAAATGCTCTCCCCACTCACCACAGTCACCACTGCACAACTTCTTCATGCTATTTAAGCAATTTTCTTTCCCCTCAGCTGATAACTTTTTCTTATATTTCATGGAGAAAATGAAGCCTATCAGAAGAAATTCCCGTATACTATACACAAGGAGTTGTCAAAAAGTTCATACACTTCAAAACACATATTATAAAAAAAGAATGATTTTTAAAAAAATTTTTGCGCCAAAATAAACTCATAGAAATGTGTTATAACATGTCTGAACAGGATCTAATTTGAGGCACTAAGAAGAATACGGCATCAGTTTGAAAAGAGCTCCTATCAGAACAACATGAATTCTGCTAAAAATTGATGTAGGGAAAAATTTATGATGGAAGAACGGTGAAATCACTGATGTTTTATAAAAGCTTATGGGGAAAATGCCCCCCCCCCCCCGCCCAAATCAGCAGTTTACAAATGGATAACTCATTTTAAGAAGAGACAAGATGATGTTGAAGATGAGCCTGCAGAGAAGATCGTCCACATCAATTTGCATAGAAAAACTGCATCTTGTTCATGCCCTAATTGAAGAGGACTGATGATTAACAACACAAACAAAAGCCAACACCAAATACATTTCAATTGGCTCAGCTTACACAATTCTGACCGAGAAGTTAAAATTCATCAAACTTTCCACTTGATGGGTGCCAAAACTCAGATCAGCTGCAGATAAAAGCAGAGCTTTCAATGGAAATTTTAAACAAGTGGGGTCAAGATCCTGAAACATTTTGAAACATGATTTTATCAGTACAATCCTAAACACAAAAGACAGTCAGAGCAATGGCTACCAAGAGGTGGAAGTGACAAAAGTGGACTGGTCAAGAGCAAAGATCATGGAAACAGCTTTTTGAGATGCTCAAAGCATTTTGCTTGTTGACTTTTTGGAGGGCCAAATAACTTCATCTGCTTATTACATAAGTGTCTTGAGAAAGTCATCCAAAACTTTAGCAGAACACCACCCAGGAAAGCTTCACTAGAGAATCTTTTTCCACCATGACAGTATTCCTGCTCATTCCTCTCATCAAACAAGGCCACTTTTGTAAGAGTTTCCATGGAAAATCATTAGGCATCAACTTTACAGTCCTAATTTGGTTCCTTCTGACTTCTTTGTGTTTCCTAATCTTAAAAAAACTTTAAAGGATACCCATTTTTCTTTAGTTAATAATATAAAAAAGACTACATTGACAGGGTTTAATTCTCAGGAAGCTCAGTTCTTTAGAGATGGACAAAGTAGCTCGTATCATCGTTTACAAAAGTGTCTTGAACTTGATGGAGCTTACGTTGAGAAATAAAGTTTGTTTTAAAATTTACCTTTTAATTAGACTTTCCACAAACTTTTTGAAGTCTCCTTGCATATGGTATTAATTGCTGTAATAATAATCCTTAATATATGATACATAAAATTATACATATGTATATTATGATTATATGTAAATATATAATCTCTAAATATATATGTGTGCATACACAGAGGGTGCCAAAAAATGTATACACATTTTAAGAAAGGAAAAAATTGCGTTAAAATTGTAAGATGAATACAAGTCACGTTTGGCTTCTGCAATTACAATATGTGCTCAAAGAGGTTATCATCAGTGTCCAGACACTTCTGAAAAGTAGTTGAAAAAGTAATACACAGATAGCATCTCTTAAAATGTGTATACTTTTTGGCATCCCTGGTATATGTATAATTTTTATATTTAAGCTAGCAGACTGAGCTTTTCTGAACTCCAAAACTGTCTATCATGTGCCTACTTGTAATTAGTGCTCAGATGTCACACAGGATATCACAAACTTAATGTGTCCCAAACTGAACTTAATCTTTTCTCTCTAACATATTCCTCCTTCAGTGTTCCTTATTTTAGCAAAAAGTATAACTATTTACTTAGTTGTTGGAGGTAAAAATCCAGGAAGCATCCTTGATCTCTCCCTTTCCTTTATCCCTACACCTAATCTACCACTGAATCTAACATATTCTACCTCTAAAATATATTTTATTTTCTTCTAGACTTTCATCATTCAAGTCCATGTCACTCATGTCAACTGCAATAGCATTCTGAATGCTAATATTCCAACTACAACCCATTGTCCACATAGTAGCCACTGTGATTTTTCTAAAACACAAATCAGGTTATGTCACTCTGCTGCTAAAATTCTTCAATGTCTTCTCATTGTACATGGGAAAAATCTAAAATCCATAAAAAGCTGTCAGAAATTTCCTTATCTTTCAACTGCCAGTCTATAAACTTAATTTTTGGCAACTCATCCTCTCTCTCTTCGGCCTATAATAACAAAAAAAGTCCCTTCTCCTTAGGAAAATCAATTCCTCAGGACCCCATGCTCTTCTCCAAGACCTCACAAGACATTGCAGACCTGGTCACTCTCTTTGTCTTTCACTTCAGTCTCAAGCCTTGTGGTGTTGTAAATTACTCTTCAGCCACAGTGGCCTCTTTTAAATTTCTCAAAAATGTCAAGCTCTTTTTCAACTCAGGACCTTCACATACATTTACCTGGCTTGAAATACACCTCAGAATAACCCTATGAAGTAGGAACTATTATAAACATCCATGAGGAATGTGAAGGCAGAAAGATCATATGTTTGCCCAAAGTCTCACTGCTAGTATTTGAACCCAGCAGCCTGGCACCAAAACTCATGCTTTCAGCTGTTAACTGAAAAGCAGTATGAGGCGAACATAAAATACCCCTTAGCTTAGAACAGGGGTTGTCAAACTTCAACTGGCATCAGAATCACCTGGAGGGCTTGATAAGACACAGAATTTCTGGTTTTGTAAGTCTGGGATACTACCTGACAATCTGCATTTCTAGCAAATTCCTAGGTGAATCTGGGAATCACAGATCTGGCAAGCACATTTTGAGACTCGATGGCTGTGACTCATACGGTACAACTAAATCCCGTGTGAAAAGACAGTCAAGACTTCATTTGCCATTCAGTAAACAACGTTCAGGGCATTCTTTTTGTTTTGCTCAGTTCTTTCAGACCTATATCCATACTGTCCACCCTACCTCACCACACGGGCATTATGTTACATTGCCGCAATCGTGCTTATCCACTCTCTTATCTGCTTTAGTCAGGAATTTTATAACCTCTGCCATCAGATGTTTATTTTCTATCTGCCTACAGGTCAACATTTTTGCTTTCATTCTCTCCTATAATAGCAGGTCAAAGAAGAGTCAGGGAGGAAATTCAAGTATTCAGCCCTTTAGAGGATAATTCTAAGCTTTTAAATTATTAGCAAAACTAGTTAATAAAGACCTAGGCTTGTGAAACTAGAGTTCCAACTTTAGCACTAGATAGCATATGCCTTGAGATTTATGATATCTCAGGCCTTCATTCTTCAACTGTAAATTAAAGAGAATAGATATTATGGAATGTAACCTCATTCTATTACAAAAGACAAATTCTAAAATAACCCAAAAAGGAAGTCTGCAAAGCAGGATTTTTAAAAATGAAGGTCAGTAAACTTAGAGTAATAAAGAGCATGAATATTCCATTCAAGAAAATAATAAATACACTAAAATGCATTTATATTGTAATTATATGCTAATTACATTAACATGCAACATAGAAAAGGAAAATGAATAACTTTCATAATTATTGGAATGTATGTATGCACTTGATTGCCACTGAAACAGAAAATACATGTAATTATGAATTTAGAAAATTATTTGTTGCAATTAAGAACTGGGATTTTGACCTTCATCCTCTCTTCTTTTTTTATGCATTCTACTTTTATAATCACAATGGTAAAATAAAAATATCAATTGGATCCCATTATTTACTTTTCTTCAAAATTCCATAGTGTGTGCATTATCCTATACCAATTACTCTCTTTGGTTTTAAGTCAACCCAGTTTACATAAAGGAATCTGTCAGAAACACTCTCCAATAAACCCCCATCCGTAGTTCCTAACTCAAAGTTAGTTGCCGGCCACCTGTCCACTGTGCATAAGTTTTTCTCTCTTGCCTTTCCCGTCATTCAAACAATACTGTCCTTTTCTAAAAGATTCTCTTTTTCTCTCCTCCACTAACTTACAATACTGTTTCTCATTTTTCTGATTTTAGCTGTGTATCACGCACGTTCTACAGCAAAAACTCTATGATTCCTCCCAACCACTTACCATCTTTTCTCAAGATAAAGAAACCCAACTCAATCACCTTTTCATAAACATGCTAATTCTTGAAATGATTGGTTGATTATTCCAAATTGTCTATGTATCATCAAATATGAATATTTACTTAAAACAATTATGAACTAACAATTGTGTGCGTTAATATCTACGTCCTCTTTGACTTCCTGATGAAGAACATCATCATCCAACTGCCCAAGCCAGAATTCAAGACATTTAAGATACCTGTTCTCCTGTCTTTACTCCTATCCAATCAAGCAGCAGGTTTGGGTTGATTTAGTTTCTTTATAACTGTCTCTACCTCTAGCCTTGTCTACTCTATTCATCAATTATAGTAATATGAATAGTAATAGCCACAACTTATGTAATACTCTGTGCTGGACCCTATGCAAAATACTGCCCATATTTTCTATTTAACTTACACAACTCTATGAAGTAGCACTGTTATACTATTTTCTCTATTTTACAAATGGGAAAGCTGTCTTTTCCTACTACTATTATAATGTCTTTTAAGGATAAAATCCCTGAGAAATTTCTTTAATGACTTCTTCATCCTCAGAATAGGACAGAATGGCCCACGAAATGAGATGTCCACTGCATGGCCTACAAAATGAGCAACTATCTGACCCATGCCTACCATGGCTCACCACCTTCTCCCTTCCCTCTCAAACTAGACGCTCTAGAAATACACCATTATGTGGGGTTCTCTGAAATACCTACGAACTTTCAGTTTTCTGTGCCTTGACACCTGTTTTTCTTCTCTCTCACAAATACCATTCTTGCACATGGACACTCGGTCAGCCACTACCTTCTGCTTGAACAAGAGTTCCTCTGTGAAGTCTCCCCTAACCTCCCTCCTCACCAGCTTGGATAACTTCGATGTGCTTTCCCTTATACTAACTTATATAAAGAAGAACCTTGCAATAATACATTCCACAATAATGTGAAATTAGATATAACACGCTTGCCAATTTGCTCCCATCTTCTGCCTGGCACCTGCTGTCAAACAGAGTGGATTAAAATTCTTCTGAGAGGGGAATCTGGTGGGCATGGCAAGGCTCTCAAGCCCATTTTGAGAAGCAGGATAGGTCCCCGAATCCTCTTCCCTGGGTTCGGAAAGCTAACAAGGAGATATCTGGACTTCTCTCGCCACAATGAATGTTTCCATCAGCCACAACATTTGGAATTATTTTCATTTTTGGCATTTTCACTAGAGTGAAAAACTGCCGCCAGGTGGCGCCAAATTGTAACTGGAATCTGTGTAGCGGGACCGCACGCAGGAGGGTTTCCAGGTGTACAGATCCAGCCCGACCATTTCACGAACCTAGCAATACTTCCACGCTGCACCTGACATAATGAATTTTGGGTGCCAGTTACACTGTTTCCTCGGGGTTTTACTATGTATCCATTATAGAAATTCTTCTGTTGCAACTGTTTGCTCTCTTCTCATGGCATTTGTCAGCATTACCTCAGCAGCTTACCACCTGACACTTGGCACTTAACAACAGCTCTAAAAAAAATTATTGAACAAATGAATTCAATAAATACACTATTTAAATGCAAACTCCTAGTAATGTAAGGCTAATTAAATAGTAATGTTTAAGCAGTTTTAGTATGTTTGGTAAATCATTTAGGTATTCAATACATATTTACTGATGATAAAGTAAACAAAACTTCCCAATAAGTGTCTTAGAAATATATAGATGCCAATCAATTAAATAATTATGTGTTCATCTCCCATGTACAAGGCACTGGAGCCAAAGCCATGCTAATTAAAATGAAATGCAAGATACATCATTTGTTCTAAAACCTCTTATAACCTAGTGTGCTTACATGAAGTATAAAGATAAGAATAGATGGTCAAACATAGTAAGAGCTAAGTATATGGTAAATTCATCAAATAATAAAAATTTTCAGGTAGGAAATTAAGGAATGAGGCTAAGTGTGGTGGCTCACACCTGTAGTCCCAGCACTTTGAAGTGTCAAGGTGGTAAGATTGCTTGGGCCTAGGAGTTGGAGGCTGGTTTGCGCAATATAGCAAGACCTCATCTCTACAAACAAACAAAAATTTTTTTTTGAGTTGGAACTCACTCTGTTGCCCAGGCTGGAGTGCAGTGGCACACTCACTGCCACCCCAGCGTTGACCTGCTGGGCTCCAGCGATCCTTCTGCCTCAGCCTTCCAAGTAGCCGGTGCTTAAGGCGCGCGCTACCACGCCTGGAAAACTTTAAAAAATTTTTTTTATTGTAGAGACTAGGTCTCGCCAAGTTGCCCGGGCTGGTCTCGAATCAGTGGGCTCAGGCAATCCACTCGCCTCGGCTTCCCAAAGTGCTGGGATTACAGGCTGAGCCACCGAGCTCGGCCAAAAAATTTTGAAAACTCTGGGTGTGGTGGTGCACCCTTGTAGTCCCAACTACCTGGGAGGCTGAGGTTAGAGGCTCACTTGAGCCTAAGAGGTCAAGACTGCAGTGAGCTATGATCGTGCCACTGCACTCCAACCTGGGCAACAGAATAAGACTCCAACTCAAAAAATAAATAAATAAATAAATAAGAAAAAAGAAATTAAGGAATGACACTAATCGTCTCTGCCCATTTGTATGCTTTACAACAGCCCTCAGTTGTCTGCAGGCCATGCTGTTGCCTGATGATGAACTCATTTGTGCTTCTCTGCTGACACAGAAAGCATCACCTGATTCAGAGCAGCTTCTTCCTTCTTCCACTTAAGCTAATACTTCCACCCTCCAGGAACCACACATGAGATTTAGATTATATTCTCCACAACGTGCAGACAACAGAAGCATACAGTGGAATGCCAGCAAATATTGTTATTGATTTCTGTTATAAAATCTTATTCCTAAACCTCGGTTTTGTCCCTGCATAAAAACAATCTAGTCTAGAATGTACCACTTTACTGTTCAGCCACTTTTAGAAGTAGAGATGCGAAGAATAATGTAAGGAAGAAATATTTGAATCTAGTCTAGAGTGACATGTAGAAACTGCACATTAGATAACATCTTAGCCCATCAAGCCCAAGATCCTATAAACAAGAAATACATTTTTCTCTTACAAAGTTAAAAGATATTTAGCCACTTTATGTAAAACAGGTGAAACTATATTTATTTCAACTTAGTCTAGTAAAGTATATCAAAGAAACCAAAATTCTAATGAAATAGGGCACAGCTGGGAGTTAAATTTTACTGTTTATTCTGTTATATAAGAGATAGATTTTTATATCTTAACTCCTAAAAGGTTAGAACATAAAACTCATTATTTGAATATGTAAAATGTATATTTAAAGCCATTATTCTTGGAAATGAATTTGGCAACTGATCAAATATCCAACACACCAGCACCAAGAAATTTCTAAATATCACACCATCCCGAAATACCTAAGAATAATTTAAATTTAGAGTCTGACTACTTCATTGTGTATTCTATAGTCATTACCAAGCTTTTTCATATTGAATCATACTTTTTTTTTGAGACAGTCTTTCTGTTTTGTTCAGGCTGGTTTCAAAAGCCTCCTGCCTCAGCCTCCTGTTAAGCTGGGATTACAGGCACAAGTCACCATGCCTGGCCATACTTTTTTTTTTTTTTGAGTTGGAGGCTCACTCTGTCTCCCAGGCTGGAGTGCAGTGGCACGCTCACTGACACCGCAGCCTCGACCTGCTGGGCTCCGGCAATTCTTCCGCCTCGGCCTTCCAAGTTGCTGGAATTACAGGGGCGCGCTAACCACGCCCGGCTTTTTTTTTTTTAGTTGGAGTCTCACTCCTTCGCCCAGGCTGGAGTGCAGTGGCATGCACGCTCACGGCCATCCCAGCGTCGACCTGCTGGGCTCCTGCGATCCTTCAGCCTCAGCCTTCGGAGTAGCTGGAACAGAAGCGCGCTGCCACGCTCAGCTATTTTTTATTTTATTGTAGAGACGAGGTCTTGCCAAGTTGCCTGGGCTGCTCTTGAATCTGCGGGCTCAGGCAATCCACTCGCCTCAGCCTCCCAAAGTGCTGGGATTACAGGCCGAGTCAAGGAGCCCTGCCTAATTTTTTGATTTATTGTAGAGACAAGGTCTCACCATGTTGCCCAGGCTGGTCTTGAACCTGTGGGCTCAGGCAATCCTCTGGCCTCAGCCTACCAAAGTGCTGGAATTATAGGATTGAGCCACCACGCCCCGCCTGGCCATACTTTTAAATTATAATTTGGTTTCCATATTTATTTCCTCTTAATATTACAGCATTGTGTTGATATTCTTAAAGTTATATGTATAGTCAACTATATTATTTTTGAATTTCCATTTCAAGTTAATAAAGTAGCATTACAAAAAAAAAATTTGATGCCTAGATCATTTCCACTCCTAAAATTAGCAGATTTGGGCATTTCCCCAGGTACAATGAATTCGCTCTCATTTCAGTAGACTCAGTAGGGCTTCCCTGTTTCGCCTGTTTTAAATTGAGTGGCCCAATTTACATTTTTAAGATTAAAAAATTAATTGTTGTTCATAGGATCTTAGGCTACATGGGGTAAGATGTGGTCTGATGCAGCAATTCCTGAGCATCACTCCAGATAAGATTCAACTTCCCTGAGAGCCTACATATGTGAAATGAGATGCTGCTTCTGGAAGGAGTAAGTATCAGTTGGCCACAGATGAGTTACCAAACCAGTGTTTGTTCCTAGTAATTTTAAATTAGTAGTACATAATTTTGTAAGTGTTAGCGTTTCATGTATAAGTTTTGTCTTTGATGGCAAAGTTATATTTCTATTTACTTTTTATTGTTTACTTGAGCAAATATTTATCACTGTTTACTATGTGCCACCATTGTAAATGCTCTTAATCTTCAAACAATCCAATGAGGAGCTGTTATCATCATCATAATTATACAGATGAGAAAAGTGGGCACAGGGAGGCCACGTAGCTCGTCCAAGGTCACACGCACACATAAGATGGTAAGTGGGAGAGCCAGCATTCAAACCCAACTGCCTGGTTCCAGGGCCCACATTCTTAGACTCAATGATATATACAACACATGTTATTTACTCATGGAGTTATTCATTCATTCTTCCAACATAGAGTGAACTCTTACTTGGAACCAGCTCTGGGCTAAATATTGACTGGCATTGAGCACAGACAGGTAAATTAGATTAATGGTTTTACTTCTTTATTCTTTTTTTGTGAGTCCTTAGGTCACTTCTGAGTTAATTATAATTTAAAATGAGTACAGTCATAAGTGGCCAAGGTTTTATTTTAGATTAAGATAATTTAGGATATTTTATTTTAGAATAGCAAGAGCAGGCATACTTATGGAAAAAGTTAACCTGAAAAAAGTGAATTTTTTTAGAGAGTTGGTACTTAACTAAAATTTAAAAATATACATGGTATTATACATTTTCCGGTCTTTTACAAAGCCTCTGAAATAGCTTTTTTGTTATAAAAGGATAATAACTTTAAATATTATTTATTATTCGAGTTCAGATAACTTAGAACTCTGGGCTGAATGGGATGAGTGGTCTTTGATGAAAAACTCACTTTGGACTGAGTGGTCCTGATGAAAAACTGGCTTGAAACCTTGCACTTCTTTGATCTCTCATCTTTTGAGGCAAGTATACTTGAAGGAATTTTCTATCTTGAAAAGTACTGAGGAGATAAAAGACTAAAGCAGCTTTATAGAAGTTTATTTCTTGCCTTTTAAAAATATAATTTTTACTAATGCCATCAATATGCTTTAGTTTTCAGTTTCATTCAAAATGTCTTGATCACATTACATCAAAAGCAATAGCTTCTAACTTTGTCTAACATGTACTGGATGCTTATCCCATGCTATACATTGTGTTATAAGCACCTCATGTATTGTTTTCACATTCATAACAACCTTTGTGGTCAGTAATTATCTATATTTTGCTGATGAAGAAATGGAATATTTGGGAAGGTCACATGCTGATGTGTGGTTTTGACATAAACCCTGGGTGTATTTGGTTCTAGAGACTATTTCCTTGAGTACTGTACTATATTGTAGGACTAACGTCCCCATCAGCGAAACCTCAACACATTTTATTGCTACCTAGATTATATTTAAAAACAGTTTGTACATGTTACTTGATTTCACAGGCACTATTTGTTATGCAGCCATTGAAGAATTTTGATATCTTCAAATGAATTTGGAATTTGTTTCACTTAAGTCAAAAAGGTAGGAGAACCCAGCACAAAACTTTTCCCATTTATGCATTAGTTTGCTTTTTATTTTTTGGATTCGTTAACCTTTTATTTTGCATTTTGACAATGATCTCTCAGCTTCCATGTTTCTATTACTTTCCAATATGTAAATAAAGTTATAGTAAACTTGCTTTTCTTTCCAAGCATAGGAAAAGAACCAAAAATTGATCAAAATTCTGATCCCTCTCTACCAGGGAGGAAGGAACCTTTCGTCCCTAGGGATAAGGAGTATATAGAAGTTGTTTTTTTGTTATTTATTATACAGAAAATACTAGAGTGACAGCATTGAAATCGATCTTGCTGTCATCTAGTCCACTTCCCAGCTTCAATGACAAAATTCCTAAGTCAGCCAATACTAAACCTTGCTTCTGAGAAGAAAACTCCCTGAAAACACAAAGAAGGCCAGCAAAGATAAGCCTTTTATTACAATTTCACTTCTCATGAAGTTAAAAGAGACCTTCAGAAGTCAACAGCTATAATTTACTCATCAAATACTTTTTGAGTTCTGGAAACTTTCCCTACAGATATAAAAGTTAGATTTAGCTTGCAGTTTTAGAGTAGTTAAATATGTGTGGCCCTTTGAAAGATCTAGGATTATAATCCGTCACCAAGAAAAACATACACTTAAGAACAGGTAGTCAATTCTTATTTGTTTTAAAGCTGGAGTAACCTGATTTACTGACATATATCATGGTGCAAGTTGGCCACCATTAATGTTTAGTAATTTTTTAATTAGTTATCTAGGTTATGAAAATGATTTCCTGTGGTAATAGATATGTTATTGGCAATGCCACAACATCCTTCCAAAGCTTATGATTTGCTGACATTTTACTCAAGCTCTTTAAATTTACCTCTTACTTTGAATAACAGTAATGACAAAAATAACCACTTATGTGCTAGACATTGTTCCTAGTGGTTTACATATATTAACCAATTTAAACCTCATAAAGAATCTGATGTAAGTACTATTAGTATCCAGATTAAAGATGAGAGAACTGAGGAGTCATAAAACTGGAGGCAGGTGTTGGAATAGGGGCTCCAACAAAAGCGATATGGCCCAAGAGTGCTGCCTCTCTGGAAGTGAAGAAGCCCACCTTCTTGAAGTACACATTGTTCAGTCAAATGCCATTTAAAAGTGTTTAGATTTTTAACTCGACGAGAGATAGACATTTACTCTTTTCTCAGCTACAATAACTCAGCGAGAACATGGGCTAGACTCCCTGACTTATGTATGCAAACACGGTCCTTTACCAAGGGCAGCGCAGCACAATTGTGTGCACTGTTTAGATTTCAGTCTTTCTCGGGCAGATTCTCTTCTCTGTAAGGAAGTCTGATGCTTACCACCTCCCCTGCCTCTATTTTGCTGCTTTGGCTACTATCTTTTGATCCAATCTCTTCTACTTTCACTCCTTGTTTTTCAGATTTAATGATCAAGCATTTATAAATATAATCAAAGTGCTCCTTATTCCTCATGGAGTAAACCGAGAAATCACAGAATGCTGATTGTAATCTTTGGTTTTCAGCTCCTTTTATTGCACATGAGATAAGTCTGCTTCTCTTCTGGCAAAGCTTGAAGATTCCTCAAACCAGCTGGACAGAAAACCAAGCACTAAAGTCTGCCTTTGAATTATACTGTCCAGTTGGAAGAGTATATGAAGTACAAATCTCCAAATAAGTTAGAAGAATAGTTCTCAAATTTTAGTATTCATCAGAACCATTTGAAGAGCTTTTTAATAGTCTGTGGTGGCCTTAGCCTCAGGGATTCTTACATGATACTTTTGGCACGAGAGCCAGAAATTTGCATTTTGAAGTTTCTCTGGTGATTCTATTGCAAGTGACATACAAAACCCATTTAAGAAACTCCAATATAGGCAATTGAAAAGTGACCTTATTAAAACATCTTGCTTGGTTAGTTTTGCCTTTTCTGAGTTTAGATAAGTTTTTATAGTTAAATTTCTATCATGGTCAATCAGCAAGCAGAAAGCAGATATTACTGGATTTCTCCAGCTCTGGTTACTTACATTTCCTGAGCTCTTTAACTAAAAGATGGTCTGCGTTATCTGTATTTATTTCTTAGCATATCTGGAACCATGTAACTTCTTTGTGTTATTCTGATTACCATACACTGAAGAATTATTTGAACAAAAATATTTTGTTCTCTCAGATGTAACTATTATTTGTATATCTTTACATTAAAAGCTTTTTTGCACTGGCTGCTTTTAAGTTTTAAGAAGAACGTGTTATTTTCAGCACAGCAGTTGGTATAACTGTTCAGGTCCAATCTGGCTATTGACTCCACATACCGGCACCGTTTGCTTTATTGTGCTTTGCAGATAGTATAGGGAGATCAACTCTGGAATCTTTTCAAGTATTTACATACGGAAATTTTCTCTGAAAATTAGCTAAATTAACTTTATTCTGCACCCTATTAATTTTTTGATCTTACTATTCTCTTGCTTCCCAGTAAGAATTAAAGTGACTTTTTACTTGAGTGATTATAAACATTTAACCATTTGTACCCTGAGCTTTGAAAATAATTTAAAGCATTCTTGGACCTATATATTAAAATTGGTTAAAAAATACAAGTAAATCATCATTTGCATTTTTAAATAATTCATCAATATTTTACATTTGGCCATGTTCTATGTTTACATGGAATGCATTTAAAAAAAGATCAACTTTGCATATCAAATGCTATTATTACAAAATCACCTACTGTTGTAGCTCAGCCTATTGTCCCTCACTGATGCATATAATAAAAAATTTGGTGTAAATAAGCCTGTCATACTCAATGATTCTTTTTTTTTTTTTTTTTTGAGTTGGAGTCTCACTCTGTCACCCAGACTGGAGTGCAGTGGCCGCTCCCGGCCACCGCAGCCTCGACCTGCTGGTCTCAGGCGATCCTTCCGCCTCAGCCTTCCAAGTAGCTAGAACTACAGGCGCGCGCTACCACACCCGGCTAATTTTTTGATTTATTGTAGAGATGAGGTCTCGCCAAGTTGCCCAGGTGGGTCTCGAACCCGCGAGCTCAGGCAATTCACTCACCTCGGCCTCCCAAAGCGCGGGATTACAGGCTGAGCCACCGAGCCCGACCCTCAATGATTCTTAAACACTACTTGACAACTAATGTAAAATTTCATTCTTAGAGACATTTTTTTTTAAACAGGAAAACTGTTGCCTAAGTAGAATGAACTGACGCATTACATACTACAGCAAATAATATAGATGACTTTTTTGTGACCCAGACTTTTCAGAATTCTCACCTATAGTAATTGAAAATTATTTTTAGAGTTGTTTGAATATCATGATCATTTCTTCTGAGTCTATATTAAGTAAAATTTAAAAAATACAAATTGAATGAATGTTAACATTATAACACATTTTATAAAAACTAAATATCCCCTTTAAGATGGCAAAAATCTATGCGCTTCCATATATAAGCAAATCTTTTGTCTAAAAATGTCACTCTACTTAAGTAATTTATTGAGCATTTTGGAGAAATTATGTTCTACAAAAATAATATGGCAACTATGCAATGACCATATCAAATTAAAAATTAAGATATCAAAATATAGTGTCATTTGGTAAATCATATTTTAAAAATATAATCAGCAGTGCAAAATACTTTCTTTAAACGAGAAAAAGAAGAAAAAAATAACTTGTTGATTGTCAAGTACTCTGTTCAGAAATTATATAAGATAATAGAAAATTTAAATGTGCAGAGTAAAGTGTTTAAAGTAATCTCGTGGCATAATTAGTGCCTTTTATAATTACCATTGCTTTAAAGTTGAAGGTAAACATGAAGTTAATGCCAATTTCAGTACTAATATTATAGACTGTTTTTATTTTCTTTCAGCAGATTAAGTATAAATCTAAATAGAAATATGGAGATCCACTCTCCAGTTAATCTCAGGCCAATTCCAGGCCTTATGTAAATATTTAAAATTTCTAAAATCTTTTACTCTTAATCTGCTCCAACCTCTTCACCCTTTTAACGTCCCCAAATTTTCTTCTAATAGCCAAAGATATCCAAAATAGGACTTCCAAAGAAGTTATTCCGACTTCTTTCCTTCCCTTTGTTTCCTATGAACTTCAACGGCTTTATGTAAGATCTCTATCACCATATGTCTGAGGGAAAGAAGTCCTAGAACTCTATGTGCTTAAGGCAAAAACTAACTCCCACTCTAACTGTAGAATTTACAAGCCTCACCTCTAAAGTCAGTTTTCAGATTACCAGGGCAAATCACCACACAGAGCTCAGAACTCTTAAACTTTTGCTTCCACGATTTAAATCTGCATTCTCCTTTCTGGGCTGCAAGGCAATGTTTCCACCTCCTCTGACAGCACACTCTAACGCCCTTCTCTAATATCATCATCTTACACCTAATATGTTGCACTTCTTTGTCAGTCTCCTCCATTAGAATATAAACTCTGTGAGGACAGGAATATTTTTTGTTAGTTTACTGCTATATTCAAAGCATCTAGAATAGGGCCTGGCACTTATAAGCACAAGTGAATAAAGTAATTCAGTCAATCACCAAATCCTACTGATACATTTTTTGTAATAGTCTCGGATTTTCTTCTTTCTTATCCCTTTCTTGCTATTGCTATAGTCCAGGATCTTATTAAAACCAAACTAAAATAATTTTTAGAACAATAATAACAGTCTAATCCTGAGGAAATCTTGCCATAAAAAAATAGTAACAGTTTAAGATGACATACCATATGCTGGGATATTGCAGAATTAGAGATGTAATTTTTGTCTCAGAACTTCTGTCTTATTGTGTTTAAAAACACTTGGTTCCACTGTGGCTCAACTGGTATTTCCCAAGATGCTTCCTTATTTATACTTCCTCACACAAGGAAAATGTGGAATTATCAGTGATTGAGTATATGTAACTGTGTAATATAGGTAACTATGAAATAGTCAATTGTTGAATATATCTGCATAATAGCAGTTATTATAATTGAACTATAATTATTTAAATTTCAAAATCCTCCAGTAGCCTTGACCTTCTTAAGGCAAGAACTGTTTTTCATATATCTTAGTATCTTTCTAGGAGCTACTATCATTGCCAACATGTAGCTGCTAGGAAGATGGTTAGAGAAGGAAAGGGAGGGAAGGAGAGGAGTGTGAGAAGAAAGACAGAAGAAAGAAAGGGAGTTAATTTGTTCATTTTCCTGTAAAACACTGTTGAGGAGGGAGAGTGCATAGCGAATCTATATGTTTATTTCTTTCTGTATTTTAGTGGTGACTAGAGGGAAAGAAAATTAATACATATAAGGCTATCACTCCAACAGACAATGGAATTAATTATGTCTTGACATGGAAAGATGTGGATTTTTTAGTCTTTTTCTTTTTTCTCTTCTTCTTTGCATCTTAATTTATAATACTCTAAGTTGCTGTCTGTCAAGAGATCATTTTTCCTAGAAAACTTATTTATAAAGTTTTAAATAAAAGCCATAACTGGATCATACAGTATATGTAAACAGTAAATAAGAACAGCCTTTAACTTTTTAAGCTAACAGATTACTTATTTAATCTAAGGAAAATACACAATGCAAATGAGAATGAATTGCTATTTTTGTTTGATGGATACTAAAATCACAAGCACACAAAGATCACAATTTAGAGACATACCTCAAAACTATCCAACAAAGAAGGAAAACATTGCTAGATAAATTTTCAAGAAATTGCCAATGACTAACTTTAGAAATTAAATGGATCATTCAAATAATAATATAAATATGCTTTGTGTTTTTGGATAAAAAGCAAAAAGCATTAAGCACTCACTTTTCTAAGTTACAAATTATGACCTAGCTCATATTATTTCGAGTTTAGATTAAATGTTGAATATTTACATTAAATGTGAAAATTATGATGACCTAATTCTCAATTGTGTAAGTGAAAGAGACTTGAGGATCATCTGGTTTGTTCTCTATATGAGTGAGAAAACTGAAGCCCAGAAATGAAAATACTTGCCCCAGTTCTCACAGAGTGCTAAGAGTCAAATATAGAATTAGAATCTACGCAATTCAGTGCTGTTTCTACTATAACATATGGAAGTATGCTAAAAAAATTATTGGACAGTAACTCTGCTTTTCCATAATGTGCTCTACATTTGTCTAAAAATACAAGAAGCTTTACTATCCTTAAGTGCAAATATAATTCTGAAATAATCTTTTATCAAAGAATAATTCTAGAATAAATGATCAGTTTTTGTCCACATATGCATTTGCTTTTGCTGCTCAAGCAACAAATAAAGGTGTGCCACTTTGAGGCTCTAATTTTTCAGGCACCATGGGTTTTATTTTGAATGAGACTGCAGAAATATGACAAGCAAGAATGGTAAAATCACCCTTACTGAGCTTCAACCTGGAAGTATTTGACTCATAGGCACTGTCAGGTAGAAGTTGACAATACACTACTAAAATAGATATGTTTTCTTTACATTGTAATTTTATTCCAGAGAGAACACAGAAAAATCAAATTTAGAAGGAAACAAAAATGAATAACATACCATAATTTTAAACTTAAAAATAATCTTCTCTAATGAATAAGTGAAAACTGGGGCATTTTAAGCTTATTTGAAAATGTATACTGTTCAAATTAAAGGTCTAAGTGTATTTTGCTAAGCATTTTCTTTAACAGATATATATATATATATATACATGTTTAAAATACAATAGATGGTTCTATACAGTAATTTAAAAGAATATATAATTATGTACATTAACCATATGCTATGAACTGAATATTTGTGTTCCCTCCAAATTCATATATTGGTGCCCTAATACCCAGTAGGAAGGTTTTTGGAGATGAGGTCTTTGGGAAGTAATTAGGTCATGTGGGTAGAGCCTCATGATGGGATTACTGCCCTTATAAGAAGAGACAAGAGAGAACTTGCTTCCTATCTCTCTATTTTCCACTGTGTAAAGACACAGAAAAAGAAAGATATCTGCAAACTAAGAAGTGCACTCCCTGAATCGGACATGCTGGCACCAGCCTCTAGAACTGTGAGAAATAAATTTCTGTTGCTTACACCATCCAATCTATGGTAATTTGTTATACAGCAGCCTGAGCTGGTTAAAATACTATGAGAACTTTGATATAAGAATTTTGATAATTATCAACTGGAAATTGAGAGAGTTTTTTCTTATTGAGTTTTTTCCTAAGAAATTACTATATACTTTTTATATATACTTTATAATATGAATATTTTATACTGCATGAAATACTCTAAAATCTTCATATTCTTATCTATCATAACAAACAAGTAAAATAGTTAAAAAAGGAAATCATCACAACTTTCTTAAGTTACTGAAAATATTTTTACTTCCTTCCTGCAATTTATTTTCTATGCTGAAATTTTAAGTAGTCAATGCCAGTGGAAGTTCACAGCATGTTATGTCTAGAACTGCTGTCCAGTTCTATTTATTAAGTTCTTGATATGATTCTAAACAATCTCTGTAATAATAATATAAATTTCACTAGTAAGAAATCAATTCAATGGCTTAAGAATTCCATTAAGTTATATATCTAACAACTTAAATGAATACAGATACTGGGCAGCCTGAGGGCAACCAGAAATTTGATAAGACTGTAGAAATCATCTTAGAATTCAGTACTAGAAGAGGTAAGACAAAATTTCCCAAGTAAATATTTTAAAATTGTTAGCTTTTTTAACTAAGATAAAGCATAAGACAATACTCCACATAAATAATAACAGAAAATGTAAAGATTACTTTGCTCACAATTAAATTCCCTGGAAATTCTTAAAGATACATTTTCTTTCAAAGGTATATATATTCTTACATAAATTTTGAAGAGCTATTACTCTAAAACTATGCACCTGAATGAATGTATTGGACTATAAGATATCCACAAAATATATAAGAACATGCTAAAATACATACTGTTCAATTAGTCATGTAATTGAAAACATAAGCATGTGCAGTGTGATGTACAGTAGGATGAATTTTATTTTACTATGAGACAAGTTTTTGCTATGTTGCCCAGGACGGACTCGAATTCATGGGCTCAAGTGATTCTCCTGTCTCAGCCTCCCTAGTAGCTAGAACTACAGGGACACATTGTCATGCCCAGCAGGTTAGATGAATTTAAACAAAGCTTGAATTAAACTTATACAAATAAATTTATAAGCTATTAGATCAGAAAAAAGGACAAAGTTGTCATCAGATTTTCTCTGCATAGTTATTGATGTTAGCATATATATAATTACTCCATATTCACACAATATGTACTTTATTATACTTAGAGTGATATGAGAAAAGTTCTTTATCATTAAACAAATAAATCTGAGAAGTATAATATAACTACCATTTACATTTAAGTTAGACTGATAAAGAAAGGTGCTTCTTTTCAAGGTATCTCATCTACCTTTCCAAAGAAATTATTCTTAAAAGTATAATAATGTCAAGTTCTTCTGGTTGTAAACACAACATTTGATCAGTTAAAAATGAAATTGAAACCATCCTCTTTCACATGGCAAATTATACAGAATCTCTGAAACTCTAATACTTCTAGCTGAAAGTATAAAATTCAGTCTAATTCACTGCATACCAGTGTAAATATTAAACACAGCAAGCATGGTTATTTAACTTTGCATTTTAAAGACCTATTTTTACTTTTAAAATTTCAAAACCAATTTTACTATTGTCTAGCAATCTCAATAAAGCTTATTTTAATTTCTCAATCTAGATAGTATGATAGTCATATATATAAGAAATAGAAAACAAAGTTTTCCACATGGGGCAAGATCTTTTAAAATATATATTTAGCATTTTTATAATAAGCTCTACTTCTAGAGACTTAAAATTCAGTAACAGCACATTTTATAATATACTATAAAGCAGTGGTCCCCAACTTTTGTGACATCAGAAACTGGTTTTGTGGAAGACAATTTTTCCAGGGATGAGGGGGTTGTGATATGCAGTCGAACCTCACTGCTAATGTTAATCTGTATTTGCAACTGCTCCCCAGTGCCAGCATCACCACCACAGCTCCACTTCAGATCGGCAGTAATGCAAGTGACGGGGAGCGGCTGTATATACAGATGAAGCTTCCCTTAGCGGCTGTATATACAGATGAAGCTTCCCTTGCTCGCCTGCTGCTCACCTCCTGCTGTGTTAATAGGCCATGGACTGGTAGTAGTCCCTAGCCCGGGGGTTGGGACCCCTGCTATAATGCCATTACCTTTATAGTATTCTACACAACAATTCGGTATAACACCCTATTATTTTGCTTATTATCTGAGAAAAATGTGGCAGAGCCAAGGTTTAATTTGCTTTTAATACACACTTACAAACACACATATACACATGACCACAGTTAAATTATTACAGCCAAAACTTCATGAACAGGAATACTTTAGAAATGCAATATTCTGTACTCACATTACTAAAGATTGTTTTAAAACATATGAGCAGTTTTCTGACTTAGAATGATATAAGAATATGATTTATTTCTTTTTTGAGCATTTGGAGTTTTTATTAACTCAGGGTCATTATTCCAATAATAATTACTACTTCAGCTTTGGATCTGACCCTTTGGATCTGACTCATGGATATACTTTCTTCGGCCAAAAGAGTTGTTTGCAAAGTTAGCATAAGAATTAGGGTTTCTGGTCTCCTGAAGCATCAGATCTGTCAATCCTGCTGCACTTCTGTAATGGCAACAACTAGCTGAAGCTGATCAGCACTTCCGTCTTTAATGGGAGCATGTGATCTCCAGTTGACCACAGCTCCCAACACTACCAAGTACTTAAGCCTGACTTACTTCAACTAATCATGTTAACTGCTTAGTCGCTTTAGGACTTTGACTTTGAGATCCCTAGACAACTATAATAACACTGTAACTACAGGAGTCACAGCAAACTAAATAATATAATCTGGAGAAAATTCTGTGAAAGTTGCTTTTTGAAGAAATCTCAGTTATCTTGGTGTAGACAGTTTCTATGATCACTTTCCAATTTCTGGTAAAATATGGTTAATAAACATTCTAGTTAGTTTACTTCTAGTTGGTCATTACCAGCTTCACTGAACAATTTTTTCTATATTGCTAGAAACAATTAAAGATTTTGTTTATAATAAGGTTTAAAATCTTTGTGTCCTTCTTACTGAACAATTTAAAAGATCTTTTTTCATGTAATTCTCATAAGTATGCAAATACTAGAACTATAAATATTTAATGAATCAGCAAAGATATCAAGCATGCTATTGTCAATAGAGCACTGAAGAAACTTAACGCTTGACTTAATGAACAAAACACCTAATTGAATAGATAACTTTTTCTGAAATAAAAAGAAATGAAAAGCAGCTATTATTCCTATGCAATTTATTTTGCTAAAGTTTAAGAATTTAATCACAATTATTAACATAGAGTTTCTAATAAGTTAAACACAAATTTAAATACATTTATGGTCTTAGCTTCAGGTCAGTACTCTGATACTTTGTTACTGCAGAATATTATAAACAATTATTCAGCAATATCATGAGACAATGTTACTAGTTATTTTCAATTCATAAGGAAATATTGACTTGTAGATGTTCTAATACTAGTAGAATTAAGAATTTGTGATTTAAACATTATTAAAGACTAAACTTTTTAATTAAAAATGTAAAAATTTATAAAATTATTAGAGCTTATAAGTTTAAATAAATAAAAAATGTAAATGATCATAAAAAGAAAAGAAATTGAACATAAAAGCACTGTAAGCATATTAAGATTTTAGTCTGTCATTCTCTGCAGTAATTATGCTAATATTAAGAGGTAGATATATATATATATTCCTCCAATTCAGAGAAAAAGAAATTGCCTGGTTTTTCAAAATAAATGAATTGTTTCCTAGAGTCTTATTTTGGCTAACAGGAAATATTGGCTATTAATATTTATGAGCAAATTTCTATGGGTTTAAATACTATTTATGACTAGATTTTATTTAATATAATGAAAAGACTAATAAAGTGCTTTATAGTACAATTTATATAATCCTTAAGGAAAACATATTAACTAATACTTTCAATATATTTTTGTTCTCATCTTCATTTTTCATCTTCATTTTTCTGTGTTTTCTTATCATAATTACAAACTGACAGTGTCTTTAAATTGCACTAAATAGGTGAAGCAACTTTTCAATACAAGATGTATGCATGATGTATGTATGTACGATTTAATACCAAATTGCATAATAATCCCACATGGAGAAACAATTTGTATACAGCAAGTGAAATGAAGAAACAAACAGTACACAACAAACACTTAATGTAGAAGTAAATACTGTTTAAAATTTCAAAATAAAATTTCTCTTAAATTTTGTCTCTGTCATAAAGGTAAGTAATTATTTAACAATAATAGTAAGAGTATTTACTTGGAAAATATAAAAATTACTTTCCAGTAGAAATAAAATTTGGCATAAACTAGGAATTCTAATATCAGAACAATTTGTTTGCCAGAGATAAACTCAGGTCTTTAATTATCTAGATTTATTCAAATGAACTGTTCAAACCACATTAAGAGAAAATATCTACAAAATAGATTATGAAAAGACATTTTCCTTACTTGTGGTTAGTTTTATCATTTTTATGCTATTATTTTTTTATCCCACCTTACACTGTGATAGAAAAACTGAGAACTGTGGCTTAAAAAAAGGTGAATTGCTCAAATATTTGTTGTGGCTCTTGGCAAAACTTGATAGTGGGTGTAGTCTGTTTTATTGAAAAAATGCATAATTTGGGATTAGCAGTCTAGCGTTGGAGCATAAAAGCTGTATGAAAAAAATGAAGTATTATACCACAAAAGTAGAACTATTATATATATATTATAAACAGGCATATATATTTAACATATTTAATCTACCAGATACTTTACAGATATAATCAATGGGTTAAAATATAACTCGGTCCAATTCCAAGATGATAGTCCCTGACACAATTCTTTCCAATTCTGTTTTCAAAATTGTGACACATAAATACAAAGAAATGCATAAGATATATGCTCAATTAAAAAGTGACTATCTAGTTAATACCTTTATAAACACCCTCCAAGTTAAGAAAGTAGACTTTTATTTAAAAGTCATAGGCAGGTAGAATTTGGCTCAATTATGAAAAGTTTTCTAATAATTAGAAAGATCCAAAGGTATGAATTGCTTCCCACGGTAGATAGCTCTGAGCTGCACAAGCAGATTGGACAATCAGCTATCGCTGATATTATATAGGATTACTGATCATCACATTTAGAAAAATACTAGAACAGAATTCTCATGTCAAGTTCAGAAAATTGTTTTTTTGTTTGTTTGTTTTTTGAGTTGGAGTCTCACTCTGCCGCCCAGACCGGAGTGCAGTGGCCGCTCCCGGCCACCGCAGCCTCGACCTGCTGGGCTCCGGCGATCCTTCCGCCTCAGCCTTCGGAGTAGCCGGAATTAACAGGCATGCGCTACGATGCCCGGATGATTTTTTGATTTATGGTAGAGATGAGGGCGGGTCTCGAACCCGCGGACTCAGGCAATTCACTCACCTCAGCCTCCCAAAGCGCGGGATTACAGGCTGAGCCACCGAGCCTGGCCGGGAAAATTGTTTTTAAACAGCTGCCCCGGCGATTTATTTATGAGCCTGGTTTGAGAACCTCTGATAAAGGAGGTGTCCTACTTCATTCAGTTCAGAGTACTAGATAGTTAACTTCTAAAGTCCCTTTCAATGATGGTATGTGGCTTTTTTTGTAATATTGTCTAACTATGAAAAAGAAGTACTATGCTAAGATATTAAGAGTGAATCATTAACAAAAAATGTAATCAAAAGAGGAAATATGATGATTATAACATTTCATAAGTTAAAAAATTAATGAAAAAGGCACTAAATTTTATCTAATTATGTTATTGAAAATCTTGATTTTAGGATTACCTTTCTCATTCATTGTCTGAATTCAGCTGTTTTAATGAAAAATTATATTTTTAAAAAATGACTGAAATAGGCATTCATTCATTCACCAACAGTTATTTGCTGAGGCCCAATGCTATGTTTAGACAGTGTTCTAGGTACTGGGGATACAGCATGCCCAGAACAGAGGACTCTGCTCCTATAAAGCTAAAATTTCAATATGCCCTAAACAGCATTGTTCTCTGAGAGAAGTATGCCTAAAACACAGGTTCCTTTTACTTTTGCTGTTATAATCACTTATATAGATTGAACCTAAATTCTAAATTTATTTCAGTAGAGCAGTATCAGAATCTTAAACCAGTAGAATTCTCATCTCAAAATGTAAATATAATAAAACTTGCTCAGTCAATCTCTTAAGTTTAGTGTTAAAATCCAATGATACGTATATAATATACACTTATATGTATTATATAAAAATATAACTATATGGTATGAGTATAATATATTTTACATAAATATATACATATGTCACATATGTATATGTATGAGATATAAAATCAGTTTTTAACCAGTAAGGCACTTTACACATGAGATACTTACATTATTACTGATTAAAGTAATGAATAAGGCCAGGCTCAGTGGCTCAGCCTGTAATCCCAGCACTTTGGGAAGCCGAGGCAAGCGGACTGACTGAGCCCGTGGGTTCGAGACCAGTCTGGGCAACTTGGCGAGACCTTACAATAAATAATAAACCTCTACAATAAATCAAAAATTAGCCGGGCATGGTAGCGTGCACCTGTAGTTCCAGCTACTTGGAAGGCTGAGGCGGAAGGACAGCCGGAGCCCAGCAGGTCGACGCTGGGGTGGCGGTGAGCATGCCACTGCACTCCAGCCTGGGCAACAGTGAGATTCCAAAAATAAAAAATTAAAATAAAATAGTGAAGACTTTAAAAGTGTAATAGGGACAATGAGGTAGTAATATTTTATTTTAACAAGAGTCTTTAAATACCTCCCCTATAATATTCACTCATTACATTGCTAGATCTTGATGAATATTTTATGTGACAAACATAAGATAATTTACTTGTTTCTTTCATGTAATAGGTAGAATTAATTCTTTTAATGAAGAGGGTGTATTCCAAGGAATGGTAAAAATAGCAAAGTTTAATGAAGTGTTAAAATATTAGATATGAAAGTCATGGATTCATAATCATTAAATAACAATGGTAAAACCAACCTGGAAATGAAGATGAGAAACAGAGAAATAAACAGATATCAGAGCAAGAGTAGGATGTAGCAATTCATAAAGTGGAATTTGAAAAAAAGAGAGTCTTCTACTCAGCATGTGCTAGATTAGAGCATCGTATTTATATGTGTGTATTATATATACATATGTACACACATGCAGGCATGCACACATATATATGACATAAATGAAGCTCTAGAGCTGTAATCTCCTTTGATCTCAACAGCTAAAGGTTCTAAGCCAATGTATGGTTGGAAACATAGAAAAGTATAGATTAGAAAATAGGCTACTTATCAACTCCATCTCTTTACACTGTAGTTTCATTGCTTTGTTTGAAGTGATTCCTAAATAGACAGTGAATTAAATTTCAAAATATATATGAAAAGTTAGCAAAAGTGATCAGTGTTCATGGATTTGTTGAATTATATAAGCCATTGTTATGTATTCCCTCTATTAGTGTCATTACTTGCGAGAGAAATCTCATCTCATTTTCCTTGGATAACACTGTCTCTTCATTAGATTCGTTCATTCCTAGTTGATTTTACCATACATTTCCTAGTCCTATCTGTCTGCCTCTTTATAGATAAACTCAATGCTTATAATATGTTTTTTTCAGTTCCAAGGATCTCTTCTGGGCAACCCCATATTTTGCACCATAATTCTATGCTTAAACTCAGCAAGAATAAAAATATTTATTTCACTGAAAGAATAGAGACCAAAGTTAGAGATGGAAAATTAAGGCATGTTAATGAGTTTTAAGCACATTCTTTTTTTTTTATTATGGTATTGTGGGGTACAGTTAGGGGTTAGGCATACAAAAATTAAGCACATTCTTTAATTTTGAGAGTATTACACTAAAGTAGTTCCATCATAAACAAAATTTGGAAAATGCTAGTTAAAATACCATTTCATTACAAGATTTCTCAAAGCGCTCATGTATGATATGTATCTTGATGAGAAGGACAGGATGTGTAGTAGCTCCTACATTTACTTGACAATGGAACTATTTTTTTTTTTGAGGCATGAGCTTATAGAATTAATTTTCTGAAAATGCAATTGGAAAGCACTGATTCAAAAGATTCCATTTTATATTTCTAAGTATTCACACCTCATATTCTTACTTTGATGACTAATTTTAGCTAGAGGCCCTTTCAGATTCACAAAGCAAGATTTTAAAAAGATTAAACAGGAGAACCTATGATACTCGTGTATAAAATAACATGTAATGTTTTAACTATTGTATTTTTTAGATTTTAAAGACTTTACGTTGGTTTGCATCAGAATCATGAACTGCTTAAGATTGTCAAATATGTATATTCTTCAGCTATTAATTCAGAAAGACTTTTTTAATGGTTAGAGGCTATAAGAAACCATGTTTTTCTACCTTACACAGGAGTGAGTTTCATTTGCCTCTCCTTGTCATAGTTTGTTTCCAAAGGCATTGTACAGTGAAACAGGAGGAACTCTGAACTTTGGTGTCAAAAGATATGATTTTTATCACTACTTTGACATTTATCTATTATTGGGCAATTCAGATAACATCTTATAACTTTAATTTTTTATAAACCTGCACTTTAAAATTAGCAGAGAGCTTTAAATGTGATAACTAAGTGGCTTATTAAAATGTTTTACTATTATCAAACCAACATAGTTACTTTATATACTTTTCCTTCTACACTGTAATCATTTTTTTTCACTTATCTATCTTGCCTCTAGACTTTATTGAGGGAAGGATCTAGGTCCTGTTAACCACTATATTCCCTATTTTAGCACAGGATCTGGCACATAGAAGATGTTCAAAAAATATTTGATGAAAAAGTGAAGGCAATTTAAGGAATAAAATAATCTCAATTTCATGACCATTAAAGGTCAATCATATCAAACTATGAAACAAACCTTATAAACATTGTCCAGAATCTCTACTATATTGCTTTGTGAAATTACCTTATAATGAAATCTTTTTGGTACTTCAGAAATTATTTCCTCTTGTACAAAATGCAAGAGGGATCTACCTTATTCTGAATTGTCATTTGGTAAATTGTGAGGAAAGTTTCTATGGGATATGCAGTTTTAAAAAGCTAAAAAAAAAAAGTGAAAATTTTATAAATCTATTTTCCCTATTTCTTTCCTTTTCCTTTTTCTTTTTTTTTTTTTAAAAACCAATCTCTACTATTTATCAAATGCTTGTCATGTGCCAAGAGCAGTGTTAAGTGCCTTAAGGGCATTATTTCATTGAGTTCGCATGACAACCCTGTAAATAAGTTACTATTATTATCCCCAATATATGAAGAAAGTGGTTTGTATTTTCCCAGGCTTATATTGCTGGAAACTGGCAGAGTCAGAGCTCGATCCAGTTCTGTCTAAATCAAGAGTTGACTTTTAATCATTATTCTATATTACCTCTCATACATATTTTTAGAAAACTCACGGTATTATTTCTTACAGTACTAAAAATTTGAATGATGATAAGCTGTGAAGGCTTGTTGTATACTTACTATGAGTCAGTGTAACATGACATCAAGTTCTCATTCACAACTTAGTGAAACAAGCCAGCTAAGTTGCCAGGGTATCAGATCAGAAGTTTAAGTCTCCACATATGACAGGTGTACCATGTAAGATAGTAATTCATACTCCATGATGTTCAGAAGTGGTAAAATAAAGCTGAGTAATTAACAGAATATCTAGAAGATACACCACTGTCTTCAGACAACTTTAATATTAAGTTTAATATATCATCTATCCAGAATATTTTGCTAAAGTCCCAGAACACTCTAATTTTACAAATTTTATTTTTCATCTTTAATGAGAATCATCACATTATATGCAAAATCTTGTATGAAGTCTAACAAGAATGGAAGAAAAACATAAGAAAAGCTAACAAAAGAGATCATTATTTTAAAATTAGACAAACTCATGTCATTCTAATGTGCCTCAAGAGAACCAGGCAGTGTAAAGGGAATTCTATTGAAAGATACAAATATAAGAGTAATGACTATAATATATCATATCAGTAAATCAACCAACCAACTAAATCTTTCCTAAAAGAAATACATGTGAGCCATAAGATGAATTACTATGAAGTAATTTCCACTGATTTCTGAAATAAATAAGAGGTTTACTTCCATTGGAAAAGAAATTACCTCCTGGGCTATTTAAAAACTTTTGTCAAAGAAGACCAAGGTGAGTATATTGTGTATTGCATTATGCCAGAAGTACTATGTTGGAAGCTCTATCTCTGTGGAGTTTTCACACTTCTAAAGTTTCACTGCTTTATTATAATCTCATTTATTCATGCACAAATTTTTATTGAGTGCCTACTATGTCAGGTATTATAGATACTGTGAATACTGGGAGGCAGGACAATAAATAGATACAAATGATACTCTATCCTCAAAAGACCAACCAATAGTCAACCATGACAAATTAAATATACTTCAGTAACCACCAAGGGGAAACTGAGTGCCACAAGAGACACTTGCAAAAGGATTTTAATACACAATATATGTAAGTGACAATTAAGTTCATGAACTCATCCTAGAAACCACATACCTCATTGCTGAATATCACTATGGTCACCTCTGAAGTACTCCCTTTGAGAAGTTATGCACCAACACCAGTGACTAGTCCACCTATCAAAGCAATTTTATAATTCTTTTTTGGGAGTGGCTATCAGAGCTGTCATTGTATTACTCTTGATGCTCTGAATGTTATCAAAATGTCTTCCTTTCAATATATATTTTTTTGAGTTGGAGTCTCACTTCATCGCCCAGGCTGGAGTGCAGTGGCATGCTCACAGCCACCCCAGTGTCAATCTGCTGGGCTCAGGCAATCCTTCTGCCTCAGTCTTCCAAGTAACCGAAACTACAGGTGTGTGTTATCATGCACAGCTTATTATTATTATTTTTTGATTTATTGTAGAGACGAGTTCTCGCCTCACCTTTTATTTTACCAGGTTGTTCTTGAACCTGTGGGCTCTGGCAATCCTTTCCCCTTGGCCTCCCAAAGTGCTGGGATTACAGGCTTGAGCCACCACACCCGGTCTCCTTTCAATATTTACTTTATTGTCAGGTAAAGAAAAAAGTTGGGGGCCAGATCAGGTAAGTATGGAGGGTGTCCCAATACAGTTATTTGCTTTCCGGCTAAAAAACTCCCTCACAGACAGTGCTGTGTGAGCTGGTGCATTGTCATGAGGCAAGAGCTCCCTTTTTTGCACACACCTTTCTCATGCCAAGATTTTCAGTTAAGATTTTTCTAGCTTTTTCTCTATCAATGTTTATTTGGTCTGCTATGCCTCTCACAGTCAGCTGATGAATTTGATGCATGATTTGATGAATTTTTGCAATGCTTTCATCAGTTCTGCTCATTACTGGCCATCCTGACCTCTCTTCATCAGTGACGCTTTCTCTCCCCTCAGAAAAACATTTAATCCATTTGCACACTGCTGTTTTCTTCATGGAATTATCCCTATAAACTTGAACTAACATGTCCCTGATTTCACTTCCTCTCTTGCCAAGTTTAACAAAAAATTTAATGTTGGTTCGCTGTTTTAATTCAAGCTCTGACATTTTTGTGCACACAAAAACATGCGACAACAAAATGAACGTCACTCAGCAAGACACTGCCACACATTGACATGAACACAGCTGTGAGACACTGATATACCAAGGTTATGAAACCTTACTGAGTTGTTTGTACAGTGCTTCCAATGTAAGCACATGGTGGCAAATTTGTTTTTTGTTTTTTTTTTTGAGTTGGAGTCTCACTGTCGCCCAGACTGGAGTGCAGTGGCCGCTCCCGGCCACCGCAGCCTCAACCTGCTGGGCTTCGGCAATCCTTCCGCCTCAGCCTTCCAAGTAGCCGGAACTACAGGCGCACGCTACCATGCCCGGCTAATTTTTTTTGATTTATTGTAGAGATGAGGTCTCGTCAAGTTGCCCAGGCGGGTCTCGAACCCGCAGGCTCAGGCAATCCACTCACCTCAGCCTCCCAAAGGCACGGGATTACAGGCTGAGATGGTGGCAAATTTGTAAACTTAATTGCAGGCTTTGTAAGTTGTGAAGGAAGAGAAGGTGTGTCAGGGGTGAATTTATGTGTGAACGGAGTGTTGAAGGATAGGTAGGTTCTTTACTCATAAAGAAACCACACTCTAGGTACAAGAATAAATGTGAGCATACATACAATGGGCTAAAAGCAAGATCTTGTAGAGAAAGGTCAAGGAAAAGTGTGAAAGGTTTAAGTCAAAATATGGCTGAAAAATATAGGCTGGAATTTCATCATTAAGTTTTTTTTTAACTTTTGCATGCTGAAAGTTTGATCCCAATTTCTACATGGAGAACCAGCATTTGAAAATAGAGCCATGCTAAGTGGGGGTCCAGCCCCTGCGAAGATCGGGGGTCTCTGGAGGTGAGATGGCATCGGTGATTCAATGAGAAAGAGAAAGAGAGAGAGAGAGAGAGAGAGAGAGAAAGAAACTTGGACAACTGTTCAGATTGAGCAGAAGCCATTTAATGAGAATTAACCAAGGGCTTTTATCCCCAAACCCTGCAAAGTCATCATCACAGGAGCCCCTGCTACTATGGTT
>CAUYQG010046835.1:0-31140 GCA_963574415.1 Tarsius wallacei | reverse complement strand
TCAGGGTCTCCCACCAAGACTGAGTACTGCAATCTATCATGGTTTTCTTTCTTTCTCTCTCTCTCTCTCTCTTCTCTTTTCTCTCTCTCTCTCTCTCTCTCTCTCTCTCTCTTAGTTGGAGTCTCACTCTTATCGTCCAGGCTGGAGTGCAGTGGCATGCTCACGGCCACAACAGCCTCGACCTATTGGGCTTAGGCAATTCTTCTGCCTTAGCCTTCCAAGTAGCTGGAACTACAGACGCTCTTTCTTAAATGCCCATTGCTGCATTAGGTCACCTGTCACTTTCTATGTTAATAATAGTACACACACACACACACACACACACACACAAACACACACACACAGAGCACTCACTATATCTTGGGCCCTATCCTAAGCGTTTTATATAAATTAACTCACTTGAGTCTTGCATCAAACTTGGAAGTAGGTGTCACTGTTCACCACCGCCCCCCCCATTTCACACATGAGGAAATGAAAAGCAGAAAGGCTGAGTGACTTGCCAAGTCATAACACTACTAAATGGCTAAATCAGAGTTCAGACCTGGTTAGTCTGACTCTAGAGACAATGTTCCCAACTGTTATTCTACATAGCTTCTCTCTACATCTTATATTTTTGTAGTTATTTATATACTTGACTTATGTCATTGTTTTCTTCTATCTTGGCTGTGGCTCCTGGAGCACTGTGGGCACTCATCAAACACTTGAGGGATGGAATTATATGGGATGACTATTTTTTAGGAGGCCATAGAATTCTAACATGAGAGACCCTTTAGAAAAACACTTCCAATACCTCTGAGAGTGAAATTTTGGTGGTGGTAAAGGTCAAAGCACAAATCCTCTTTGGAAGTTAGTGTTTCCTCATGATTCTTCTTTTCCCTGCCTACCTTTCCAAGTCATTTTCATTTTCATTTGTTTTGCATTTTCTTAAGATATGTTCACACTTATATTTTAAATGACGGAAAGAAAAAGATCACTTGCAAATGCCAACTGGGAAGAGTGTTTATTTTAAACAATGCTTCTCTGGTGCGGCAGCTGCTGTTGCTATGCTAGCATATTGGTTGCTAGGTTTAGTGAGGAGAATTAAGCTTGTGATGTCGAGATGACAAGTTGCTTCAGCCCTACATTCTATTGGCTAGGATTTTTCTGGGATGAGGAATTCTCAACCCCAAGCAGTTAGAAAGGGACTAGGTTTCAACTTACAGAAATAGCGCATACTACAGAGATAATTGATTATAATCTAGTAACTTTCTAAGGGTGGAAGGAAATATGATCATTTAATATGGTATCTGTGATTTTAGAATTTGGACAAAAGTTTTTTAAAGTATCTTGTTCCCCAGAGGATGGCTGAACTATTACAGAGTTAGTATTAGTGTTATAAAATGAGAAAAGGAAAATCTAACTTTAATACCAAGATACACTGTCTATTCAAAAAGCAATTTGCTTAAATATATCAGTTGCCATATCAACACTGGAAAAGAGACTTCACTATTTTAGAAATTATCTCACTGTGAAAACAAATTTGTATATTCATGTTTATTCAGAAAATATTTGTGCACACATGATTTTACCTGTATTTTATATCCAAACTCATTCATTAAGAATCCTTTAGGCACCTGCTACATGTAAAAACATTGTCATAGGTAGGAAGACAGAATGACCAACCATCCCAGTTTGCTTGGGACTGCCCAAGTTTTAGTACCACTGAAAATCTCATGTCCTAGAAAGCCCCTCGATCCTAAGAAAATGAAGACAGTTGGTCACCACAAAGCAAAAACCAAATAAGATAAAATGATCTCTAAAAATGTTCCCTGTGGTTAATAACATATGTTAAACACCCTAATGATCAAGAAACACAAATAATAAAAACATGCAGTCATTATTATTCCCATTTTAAAGACTAGCAAACTGAGGCACAGCCAGGATAAGTATCCCAGTTAGTGAAGGAGCCAGAATTTAAATCAGGCAGTTTGACTTTAGAGCACACACTACAATAAGTACTACACAAGAAAGTACTCCGAGGAGAGAGATGGGCAGAGGCAGGAGCACTGGGAAGAGAGTCATGGGCGGGGAGGAGAATAAGAGGGGTGGGGGAGGGAAAGAGAGATTGGCAGTAAGAAAAGAACTTTCCTAGAAGAGATTAATCTCTTGGGTCACAGACAAGATCACCTACTGATAGAAGAGGTGGATTGAGGGTGGGAGGAACGGCATGAAGATTTGCAAACTTCTTTCTTGAGCTGTTTTAGGAAACCCACAGGGTCCAACAAGAGGATTCCTGAAAGGAGTTGAAACAGGACAATAATAATTTTTAATTCAAAACATAACATAACTATACTATAAGAAATTTTGGAAACTAAAAAGAGGAAAAATTTCCTATAAAGTCCACTATAACACCATAATTTTAGATTTTTACCATATATTTCTTACATACTTAGAATCATACTATACCTGTATATCTAAAGCCTGCATTTGATTTTTACTTCATTTATTACCATAAGTACTTTCCATGTTATTGTACGGCTTTTATAACAATCACATTAGCAACCAGTTAATACAGTATCTGTGGTTTTAGGATTCAGAATTCGGACAAGAGTTTTTAAAAGTTTACAGCTTTCTAAAGGATGATTAAATCATTACAGAAGGTTAACATCACTGTTGGGTGTCTATCATGGGTATATTCCACAATTTCCTTAGCCATTATACTTTGTTAATATTTTCAATGTTTTCCTTTTATGAATTAAGCTAGAATGACATCTTCATGCTTATATTTTTTCCCACCATCTAACTAGTTCTCACATTGGTTTTCTATCTTGTCTTTTTTTAGCTGCCACATGGCTTTGAAGAAACAAGATTCATTTCTCACATAAACATATACATGCTAACATATCCAAGTGTGTGTTGTCTCCTTTAAAGGAGCCAAAAGTGTTTCCTTGGAGAAGTATTTGCTTATTTCACTGGAATTTCTAATTACTTTGAATGCTTGGATCTGTTTTCTTCTTTGCAATTCCTTTGGATGAATCTTCAACCATCTGGGAACATGAGCCTTGTGTCTTGTCTACATGCCTGAATTTTATCATTCAGCCATATTACCTCCAACTTTGGAGGACTTGCACTGTATAACATTGGATTAGACCCAAACCTCTGTTACTACCTAGAAGACTTTCACTTCAGAAATTCCTTCCTCAGTTCCCAGCTTCTGACAAGAGCCCACACCCTTGTGTGTCTCTCACACCCTGATCCCTCCATGGTTGCTGCTCTTTGTGCTCATAGAGATTTCTGGTTCCTTGACTCATCCCACTTCAAACCTTTAAACTAGCTTTGACTTCCAGCTTTCCTCTTTTGTACCTATGACTCCATTCCCTCTTGCAAGAGCCTCTTCACCTGTTTCACCTTGCTCCAGGACCAGTCCAACTGTGTGCCTTCTCCACTCCCACACCTGGCCCAGAGCTCTGCTGGGTCAGGTAGGGGAGGGCAGCTTATGAATGCGGTCTTCCATCCAAGCTGTGTCTCCAGCACTGCTCAGCAATCTTTCCCTCCCAGGACCGCCACAGTCTCCCATGTCCTTGCCCACCTACCTTCTTCAGCTCCTAGCTCTTGAACAACTTTGGTTAACTCAGAGAAAACAGACGGTTTGGTGTGAATTTCTTGACCTTACCACTCCACACTTGTACATTTGTCTTTATTTAAATCCTGCCTCACTCCTTTCTCTCCTTTCTCAGAGGCAGTGTTGCTCCTCTTTCTCTCCAAAGTGAATCCTTTCACTTTCCATGGACACCATCCCTTCCAGATTCCTCTGAGACCATGTCCTATCAATAATAAGTTCTCTTTTATTTCCACTAGTTCCTTCTTTCAGCATGGAGATACACTTAAGACTCTCTTGTCTTGACGGAGAAAGGAGAGCAGAATCATATCCAGGGCCTACTGTGTGTTGGTTGCTTGAGAACGCTTTATCTTATCTGATCCTCATAACAACTTTATGAGTTATGTGTTATAATTTTTATTTATTTAGATAAGAAGACCAAGATTCAGAGAGTTTAAGTGCACCAAAGTTTTAAATTAGTAAGTGGCAGAGCCAAAATTGAAACTGGCTTTAGTCTAGTGGCAAAACTATGAATGCTACCTCTGTGAGCTCACCCTAAGTTCCCTTTCTTTCCCTTCACAATCGCATTTCTTAATCTAGTAACAAATTATTCAAGCACGTATCCTACTTTACTATGGTTTGCTATCTATGTTTAAGATGTACCTACACAAATCAAAAAATTAGCCCGGTGTGGTATCACGCGCACCTGTAGCTCCAGCTACTTGGAAGACTGAGGCGGAAGGATCACCAGAGTCCAGTAGGACGATGCTGGGGTGGCCATGAGCATTCCACTGCACTCCAGCCTGGGCAACGGGGTGAGACTCCAACTCAAAAAAAAAAAAAGTTGTACCTACACATTGACTATGCAATCAGAAGCTTCTTCCTCAACCTAGAAAACATATAACTGATCAGCAGTGTGGAAAGAAACCCTATGGACCATTGTTCCTTTAGTTACTCCCTTGTGGGTATTAATCAATGTCTGCAGCAAGCTTTTCCACAGTCAGCAAAATAATACATATGTGAATAATTGTAGCCAGTGGTATGCTGGTGAATGTTTAACAACTGCTCTCTGAATAAAGAGCTCTGATTACTAGTGATGCCAATTTCTGTACTGCAAATACTCCTACCATGAGGAGTATTTAGTAATATGGTTAACAACCTTCTTGCAAAATTGCTAAAGATTAAAAAATCACAAGGTTTTCTGAGCTGGCTCCAGTGCACCACTGAATGAGTCAACAGTTATTGAGCACTTACTAAGAACTGGTAGCATTCTAAATGCTAAGAAGTATTAGCTCACCAAATCCTATAACACATTTCAATTCATTTCATAGATGAGGAAACTGAGAGATTAAGTACATTGCCTAAGGACATGTTAAGTGTGAGATCTAGGATTGTACTGGGCACCTACAAATACCATCTTCCTTTATGGAAAAACACACAAATATCTCACTACTTTAACCTTCTTTCTTTCTTTCTTTCTTTCCTTCCTTCCTTCCTTCCTTCCTTCCTTCCTTCCTTCCTTCCTTCCTTCCTTCTTTCTTTCTTTCTTTCTTTCTTTCTCTTTGAGAAAACAGGATTTATTGAGAGGATAGACAAGCTCCCACAGTGGGAGGGGACCCGAAGGGGTTACTCAGCTTTCTTTATTTCTAATAATTTCTAAGGTTCTGGTTTGAATCTTGACGTCATATGACTTATAAAGGCAGATGTATATTTAAAATAAGTAAGTAATTTTCTACCTTATTAGGATTAAGTACCAGAAAGTCAGGGATGTAATCTTCTAATTTTTTTGAATATCTAACATTTAGCTCAGTTCCCAGCATGTAGCAAGAACTCATAAGAAAAGTTGAAAGGATGTAATATAATCATTCTTATCCCTTCATTAAAAGTCCTCTAAAATCTCTGTAAGGTATATAAACATCTTTAAAATAATTAAATATTTTATATTTATAATCTCTTGACAAAATAATATAACTCCTGGGAATTTATCTTTAGGAACTAATTCAGTAGGCAGAAGGAAGACAAAATTATTATGCAAAAAGAAGAAAATGTTTGTTTCAGTGCTAGTTATGAAAGCAGAGAAACAAGATGTACATACAATATCCAAGAACAGTGAAAATGGTAAATTACAATACATTTCTTCATGTGAATTTTGGGAAGCCAGTAAAAATAAGTTCATTTAGCAAGATAGGAAAACATAAGCAGGATATAAAAGTTCATTCACAACTTTATCATGTGACATGGGGGGCATGTTACAAAGTGACCAAGAGTGCAGGCTTTCTTTGGCTGGACCAGAACTCAATTCCAAGGTCTTTCAACTTATCACACCACCACGGCAAGTTTCTTCACTTTCCTAAGTCTCATTCTCCCTTCTAGAATGGGGACTGTACCCTCAGAGTCACTGTGGGTGTTCAGTGATCAAGTGTGGCCAGTGCCCAGGCCAGCACCTGGCACACTGATCTATTACATACACATGGGGCAAGGATTACACATGGGGCAAGGATGGACAGGGGATAGGAACAAGAAACAAATAATTGATACTTTTGGATGGGGAGATTGTGGATTATATGACAGATGTGCAATAAATTAAATAACTAATGGAAAAAGGAAATCACATTAAAAATATTCTATGAATTAAGTTTACCTCTAATTTAAACTTCAGTTTAAGCAAATGAGGTCACCCTGCTGTAGCATGAATCATCCTCAAAGGCTGTCTTGGGCAGAACTAATGCTTCCATGCTTCCTGCTGTTCACGACCTGTGGAGACTGCCAGTTTTCACCAAACAGATGCGGAGTTAGACTCATTTTCATGCTACAAGGGTATGCATACAGCCAAGCTCATCTGATAATGATGATGGCGTTGTCTGGGACTTTGGATTCCTGCTCATGTATGGAAGGTATCTTGTAACCTTCCAGGTTATCAGATCATATGCTACGGTTTCTCTTCTTCCTTGTTTATCTTCCTATTATCAGACTAAAACTGGTAAGATGAATTGAAGGTACCTGTATTATTGTGCTCTGACCTGCAAGCAACCAATAACTTATTGAAATGTTTCCACACCTAAACTTTAACTCTCATACGCTTTATTTAGGCGCACACTTTGCAGGGTCCATAGTCCCACATTTGAATCACAATTTTACCAGAAGCAAAATCCTTGGGGGCATAATATATCTGAAGTCATTATGATAGAGTTCCATGTAGCAAGAATCAATAATAATTATCTTCGTGTAAATTATTTTCATTCTTTAGGGAGAGCCTCAAGACCAGAAGACATTTTTAGAGAGAATCATTCTCGAAGTCTTCAACTCAAGCAGACATAAAATCCAGAATTCAGTGTGAGCTCAAGGCTTGTCACCACCTGCTCAAATGTGAGAGTTGGTGCTGCAGGCATGCCCAAGTCGGCTTGGCTTCCTCTTATTACTGGGGGTATTTAATTAAACCAAGGCGGCCTCTCTGCCTGACCAGGGCAACTACTGATGAGAATGAAATTGATGGGAGATGAACAGTTAACAGCAGGAGATACATGGGAACAAGAAATAAAAGAGCCACAGTCAAACTGAAGAATATTGCCGTAGTATATTATCTTTGACATTTACTGCTGTGTCTAATAATGCATCCTTTACTTCTTTCCAGCGGCCATGTTACTTCATTATTTCAAATTTTGAAAGCTTTGTTTTTGAAAAATGACAAAAACCTCCATTCTCCATTCCTCATTAGGGTGCATATTTAATTGTGTTCCTCTCTTCATTATATCTGAATGTTGCCATTCAACCAGAAGAGCGCTGGCAAGAATCATGTAAATGGCTATGCCTGGCTTTTTCAAGGTATTTAAAATTCTATCGTTGTTTCCATGAGCCACAGACGGTGGGTTATTTTTCATGGACAGACAGTGCATTCTTCTCTTGGGGTTTTTATGGACAGACTGTATAAAATGATAACACAATGAATGGGGTACCAGCTCTACTATATCAAGGGCTTAAATCAGCTATTTCAGACAGAAACTCAATGTGGTAGAGCACGTTTCAAATAGGTTTGCAGGTACAAGCTATAACATGAAATTTCAGCATCTTTTGTGATGAATTCTCATGAAAGGTTAATGATATTTTTTACAATAAATTAGAGCTAAGGTGGGGGAGATTTCGGTAATGTGGGTTCCGGTGGCGACCTGAATAAAATTGATAAGATTTGCATGCTAGAATTAAAATAGAGATGTGATCCATCTTCCAAATGCCAAGGGTTTGGATGATTGTGAAAGGTACAGCAAAGGTGAATCTCCTGCTTACCAATTCATAGCCCTCCCCATGTCACATGATAGTTTTTATGGTTTTATAATCCCTTATTCAAGAAAGATCACCCCCCCCCGACTTCCAGCTTCTCCTTTTCCAAAAGGGAAGCTTCTTCATTGCCATTATTTAAAAAGATGCTATTTTAAGGTTAATTTATAATTAACCCTAACTAAATCATAGCCATTATAGCTTCCCTTTTGTTATTTCTTTTTAAAACCTGTTTTAGAAAAATGGTCTAAACTGCAGTGATTTCTTAAAACTATCTCTAAGGAGTGTGAAGAAATGCCTATTTGCAATTAATGATGTGGAAAATCAAGAATTACCCCCAGTTTGCCAATGAAGAATATTTTTTATCAGTTTGAAATTCTCTTTAATGGAAAAAATTCACATGGAATTAATTTTTATGCATAGCCTTTAATGCACACTTAAACTCCTATATACCTAGGTGTGATATGTGATATAGATCTTTTTTCTAGTTGTACTTCTTATGAGAATCCTAAATGTATGTATGTAGAATTTCTGATTACAGCTACACTTTTACAATTATTATTATTTAATAACCAAATTCATTACTCAATATATTATAATAAGTTAGGTAACATACACCAAAATAGTTTGTTCCAAATCACTGAAAGAATTTGAACATTGTATTTCTACAAGCTTCCCATTTAATATTTTTCTAATCATTGTGATTGATATACTTGTAAAAAATGATATTGAATAATACACTGAAGAGAAAGTACCCTATTTTGACTATCTGAAAAATAATACGGGAAAATGCAACTTCAAATACTCATAAAGTAGAATATTTCTTATGATAAATCTATTTTATTCATTATTTTATTTACATCTCATCCACTCAAAAAAAGGAGATAAGGTTTCTTATCGTTAGAGTGATTGTATAATTTATCATCTAAACTTTCAAGAATGAAAGGGTTAATATTCATCATCATCACGGGACAAAAGACATAAATTAACACTGTCCCAGGAAAGCTGGAACATATAGACACTCCACTTAGCAAAAACTTCAACTATAATAAAACCATAGCCTAGACAACATATCACAAAAGGACAAAGAAGGATTATAATGGAAGAGATGGTGGAAAAACATTCAAGGATGCCTGCCTGACTTTGATCTCTCCAGACACAACATATATTATGTTATTTAGCAAATGGAGAGCTGGGAATATCCTAAATTACTATGTTCTAAATTGTAAGGAATACTTATGAGTTAGGATAGGGTAGTTGCTATAACAAAGAACGCTAAAGTCTCAGTGGCATAACAATAAATGTTGATTTCTCACATCACAATTCATCACAGATTGGTGAGGAAGTGGTGATTGGTGGACCATGGCTCAGAAAACCAGGCTGACAAGGATTCCCTTCTCTTGAACTTGGGGCAAACCACGTAGCCCTGGGTGTAACTATTCAGACAAGAAAATGGGAGGGGAAAGAGGTGTGTGTGGAGGATCATATAGAACTTTTGTTATGTGTCAATTCTGCAAGTGACATGCATCACTTCCTCCCCACAGTTTATGACCAAACTCAATTTTATGACTCAAACTTATTGCAAGGGGGACTAGAAACTGTGGTGTGGCTGTCCACTCAGGATAAAGCAGAAACAGAGCTGATGAACACCTAACAATTTCTGTCATTCTTCCTACTTTGGTCACCAAGTACCCATTTCTCTCTTTCTGCCACACATAGGATAGGAAATTCAAGTCTCAGCATTAGAGACTAGAATCTCTGGAAGAGTCTAGAATCTCTGGAAGATGACCAGTCCTCTTATTTGTCATCTTAAAATGTGTTTTTTTTAATATCCTATGAATTAGAAAGGCAAATTTTTAACTCCCCACCCTCATCCATGCATTCAGTAGACCACAGTGGAACAAGGATAAACACCACAGTTGACATTTTTCTATAGGAAAAACAGATAATCATTAGCTAGCTAGAAATCATTTTTCTTGCCTTTGCTTTTTCAGACCCTTGCATTATTTTAATATTTCAATCACAAGTGTCATCTCCTTGCCTTTTTTCTATTATTCCTCTTGAGAAATAGCCAAAGTATTTGTATCATAATAAGAACATATTAAATCTGTTTGCTCTTTTGTAGCCCAGATTAGCAACTATGAAGCTACTTAGAAAAATTCTCTACAGTCCTTATTATTTAAAGTAGATAATGGAGTTAACAAAAAAGAGCTCCTTTATCAGTGATTTATAAGGATTATGGAAGATTTATGAGCTCTACAAGAGTTGAGAAAATTACTTGTGAAGCAAGATATACAGGGAAAAAAGGCATAGTATAAGAACAAAGTTATGTGGTTTTATGACATTTAAATCATATCCCTAAACTTGGGCACTTTCTATTTGTTTGTTTTTATGTTTAGGGCCTAGAGATCATTATGACAATCACTACATTTTGTTGGCACAAATGCCACTAATTTAGTGAACTGGGAAAATATGTGAAAGTTTGATAATATCTATTGAAGATTTTAAGTACTGAAATAAGAACAGAAGGATAGAAAGTAAGTGGTTGTGTTTTAAAATTTTTAATTCTACCTGGGTGTGGCAGCTCATGTCTGTAATCCCAGCACTTTGGGAGGTCAAGACAGGAAGATCATTGAGGTCAAGAGTTCCAGACCAGCCTGGGCAACATAGCAAGACCCATCTACATTAAAAAAAATAATTTAAAATAATTTTAGACTTACAGAAGAGTCACAATCCTAGTACAGGTAGTGTTTCTCTGCCCTTCACTCAGTTTCTCTCCATGTGAACATCTAGCATAACCAGGGCACAATTATGAAAGTAAGAAATCAAACTGGTATAATACTACTAACAAGCCACAGACTTCACTTGGATCTATTCATTTTTTCCACTAACATTCTTTTTCTGTTCTGGCATCTGATCCAGGTTCCCACACTGCATTTTCTTGTTGCAGTCTCCTTAGTCTCCTCCAATCTGCAACTGTTCCTCAATATCTCCTTGTCTTCCATCACTCTAACTCCTTTGAAAAATACTGTTGGGTGTTTTGTAAGCTGTCTCAAAATTTTGGTTTAGCTGATATTTTCTCAGGGTTAGGCTGAAGTTATGGGTTTGAGGGAAGAATACACAGAGGAGAAGTACCTGCCTTGTGTCATATAAGGAAACACATGATATCAAACTGACTTGCTGTAACTTTGATTACTTGTGTAAATTGGTGCCTGCCAGGTTTCTCTAAAGGTACTAGTTTTCTTTTTGTAATTAATAGATATTTTGAGGGAGATTCTTTGGGTCAGTGCCTGCATCTTTTCTCTCACTGCTTTTCTCTAGATTCTGGATAGTTGGTTGTTCTACAACTTTAGCATTGTGATAGGTAAGAAAATAAATTTGTGAACTAGCTGTTTGTTCAGTAATTTTTTTGTAAGTTTGAGAACAACACTGTTTCCATCTCTCAGTAGAAATTAGAAATATTGTATTTGGAATTCAAATAAAGTACTCTTCATATTAACAGTTATTGTTAGTTGTTGTGGTAATCAATACTCCATTCCACTTCAGAAGATCAGTCTTAGTCAAATTTCATCACCCATGTCTCTTGCCAATGATTTTCTTTGGAACAGGTATGTTATAACTTTTGGCCAATAAAATATGAGGGAAAGTATGCTATTTTCCCTCCCAAGGAAAAAGTCTTGTCTCCTAATAAGAGGAAATAAGTAAAAGATAGTTCACCTTTTTCTACCTCCAGACATAGGGATGTCTGGATATATTGTCTGAAACTATGACCACCATCTTGTTTTTCTAATATGAAAATGAAGCCAACACTGAAAACAGAAAAACAAAAACTGGAAATAACCTAGGTCCTTGATGGCATTCTTAAACTGTTGTTCCAACCAACCATGCAACTGAGCTTATCTATGGATAAGTAAATAAAGTAAAATTTCTTTACTATTTAAGTCTTGGCATTTCAACTTCTTGGATCCCAATGACTTGTAACTAATATCACCATTTTAAGGGAAGTATGATTTTTGTGCAAATGTATTACAATCATTTATCCTTTCTGTTGTTGATGGTCATTTAAGTTGCTTCCAGTTTTAGCTTTTGGGAACAATGCTGCTAGGAATATTCTGGTACGTCGTTTGGTGAATATGTTCATGTTTCTTTTGTGTGTATGTTTACTCAAGAATGGAATTGCTCAGTTATAAATTATGTTCATGCTCAACTTTAATAGATGCTAGTAAATGATTTTCTAAAGGGTTTATATCAATTTTCACTCTCTCCAGATATGTGTGAGAGTTTCTGTTGCTTCATGTCCTTGTTAGCACTTGGTATTATCAGTCTTTTTTTAGGCTTTCTGATGCATGTGTACAGGTAGTAGTAGCACATTGTGACTAATTATATTTATATATGTTTCTAGACTTATATTCTTATGCATTCTATATCAATTTCTATACATTTTGTCATTTTAGAATCATAGCCTAAGGATAAATTTTGGGAAAACCATCAGAAAACAGTTAATAGTCATGCAAGCTGAAGTTGAAAGTAAGGTGGTAAGAAGGGAGAGATATTAAATGTAAGTATATGTTGTTCTATCAATAACTTTGAGTCCATTTCTAATGGTAGAAGTTGCTTTATAACAACAAGATGGCTGGGTGTAGTGGTTCAAGTCTACAATCCCAACACTTTGGGAGGCCAAGGCGAGAGGATGGCCTGAACCAGCGGGTTAGAGACCAGCCTGGGCACCATAGTGAGACCTCCTCTCAATAATTAAAAAAAAATTAGCTGGGCATAGTAGCACATGCCTGTAGTTCCAGCTTCTTGGAAGGCTGAGGCGGAAGGATCGCCTGAGCCTAGCAGGTTGACACTGGGGTGGTCATGAGCATGCCACTGCACTCCAACCTGGGTGATGGAGTGAGACTCCAACTCAAAAACAAACAAATAAAAAACAAGATAAAACAAAAGGCAGGCACTGAGCCAGTGTATGGCGTAAGAAATGAAACACATTTACCAACAGGAGGAACATAAAAAGGCACAATGCAAAGAAGAGTCTTCATCTGTAAAGTGAAGGAGGAGTTCAACAATTTCCATATTTTCTTTACGTTATTTTAATCTAAATACTGGTCATCACCTATACCAGATGCTGAGACTAAGTCTGAGGTAAGGATGGCTTTGTGAGGATCAAATCATTGTCTGTGACCCCTGGAGAATCAGGTCTCTTGATGGTGGGCTCTCTTTGGTCCACGTCTGAATGTGGGCATTTGGGGAACGACCAGTGTCCATATGAAATACAGACCCTTTTCTGGAGAAAAATATTCATTTTCTCCTTATGCTGAAACTCATGCTTGTGAACAGTAAAGAAGGTAAGTGTAATCAAGTTTGGAGCATGAAGAACTCTATTGTTAATTTTGAGAAGAGAGTGATAACCGTAAGATAAATAATTATTTGGGTCTCAAAACTCCTGACAAATCCTATCTGCATATAAGTAACCTGAGTATATACATACATACTTGTCTGTGCAAGTCTGCATGATTATTTAGGATGTGCTTTCAAGATCATGGATTGTGGCTGAGAACTGGACCAGACTATCTATTCAATGAATATGTTAAAGTTCTATTAAGAAGTCAATGGAAACAGCTTGTTTTTGGTCATTGATGTTAACATTTAAAGTCTGGTTGAAAAAGCAGATCTTTTCCCTGACATTAAGTCTGCATTTTCTATTTGCATTGAAATTTGTGGCTCTTTTTTTGAAAGCATTCGGTCACTTGTTGGTTTCTAGTTTTTAAGTCTAATTAACGATAAAAGGATCTCCTCCCCTTTTATAACTCTTCTTTGGAATTTGTCAAACAATATTGCATGTTGGCCAATTAAGTGTTTAATCATTTCACAGGTTTGCTCTGTTGATACTCTAATAACATCACCTTGTGGCACAGATATTGAGACATGAGTTTGCTTGGTTCTGTGGTCAAAGTGTTAGCTTACCCCCAAATTCATGCGCTGAAACCTAATCACTAATGTGGTGGCATTAGGAGTGGAGCCTGTGGAAGACGTTTGGGTCATGAGAGCAGAGTCTTTGTGAATGGGTTTAGTACCCTTATGAGGTCCCAGAGAACTGCCTTGCCCCTTTTGTCATGTGAGGGCACAGTAAAAAGTGAGCAGTCTGCCATCCAGAGGGGGACCCTCACCAGAACTTGACCATGTCGGCACCCTGATCTCAGACGTCCACGTTCCAGAACTGTGAAAAATACATTTCTATAGTTTATAAGCCACCTGGTCTATGATATTTGGGTATAGCCTCCCTAACTGACTAAGACACTTGGCAACTTGATTCTGGTGGTTCATCTCTGCCCACCTATCACATGCAGGCTCAGATCCTCTTGGCATTTTGTCCTTAAGGATCATTTATTTTTGACATATGGTGGTGAGTTCTGGTTCTTCTGTTAGGAGTAGTGTAAGCTTGGCTGGCTGAATCATGGGCGTTCCTATTTGTGAAGTGCATTTTTGTTTATTGAGTACTTCCTTGATGTCTATAATTTCCAAAAACGTGCAAAGGTCAGCATGGAATGACTGTGCATGATGGAGTGTTACAGATGTGCTTCCAATGCCAGCACCCTAGTTACCAGCCATGCAGCTTTTGAAGTTCATTTACTCTCCCTCTGCCAGCTAAATAATAATAGTGGCATCTACCAGGGAGTGTTTTGCAGATTTAGAGGTAATAAATCTAAAGTACCTAGTGCAAAATGAGCACTTCATACTTGGTGGTTATTTTAATTATGAGAAACACCCCGCCCCCATGCATGCATTGTGCCCTTGGTGAGGTCCTTCTTTCTGCAATGACGTGAAGATCTCAGCATGCCAACTGGACATATAACTGAGAATCTGAGAAATAAAGACTTCTGATATTCCAGAGGTGGCTGAACATAATCTGCTTTTTTTATGAGGCAGATTCTGTTAAAATAAATACTTGACTATGAAGAAATTATGCCAATGATTTATTCTTTCAGCAAGATTTGTAGTCCAAAACAGTGGATTTTTATTTTTAAAAACTATTTTATATTGGTTTTTACTTTTCTTTTTAAAGAAATCTATATTATTTGAAGAAGATACCTTGCCCTCACATGACAAAAGGGGCAAGGCAGTTCTCAGTTATCTGTACTATTTGAAGAAGATAGAGTCATAATCTACTCAGATAAAATAAAAAGGACAGCTTTAAGATTTTTTACTGAGTGACCTCTCACAGAAACAAAAAACTGAGTATCACATGTTCTCACTCATATAGTAGACCTTGATCATCCAACGTATTACCACAAGAAAATGACTGACAGTGGTGGGAAACTATCGGCGGGGAGGGGTAGGGTGATGGGATTAATGGTAGTAAATATCTATCTGGGGACGGGGAGACACTTCCTATCAACAAGGGTGCCTGAACGAGGCATATTTGTACACCTAACCCTTAACCGTACCCCACAATATCATAATAAAAAATATTGAATAAAAAAATAAAATAAATAAAACAATAAACAGTTTCATAGAAAAAAAGACCATAGTAAAAAAAATAACATCCATATGATGTTTATAAAATAGCAGGCACACTCTTTTAAGCTTGTTATTATATTTGTGTGTGTGTATACACACACACAGAAAACACATAATGAAAGTACGCTGTGAAGTAAATATTATCTTCTCCACTTAGCATGAAGGGATTTAAGACCAAAGAAATTCAGCAACTTGCCCAAGAAGTTGGCAACTCGCTGACTTCAACTGAGATTTCTCGGTTCTAGCACCTGCATTCTTAACCATGATGCTTGCTCTCTGAAGAGTTTTTTCTCAGTGAGCAAGAGATTATATTCAGTTTTTTATTGTAATAGGCCAATGGTTTTTCATTCTGTTCTCTACATAATTACAAATATTTAAAGAGGGAAAATATTAACCATGTAGAGAAAGCTTGTAACTAAGACTAATCATTTTAAGGAAACATTTCTTGAATATTAATATAATTAGTATTGTACAAATTTGGCCTCTGAGCAAAGTATATAATCTATAAGTTAAAAGTAAATTATTTTCCCATGAAACTCAGAAGTAGGCAAAGGAACAAGATTTTAATATTTTATTGGCCTGTTTAGTTGTAGTCTTAATTAGAGGCAAAGAAAATTCAGAAAGGAAAATATCAACATTCCTGATAGTATCTTGCTATATATAAACCCCTAAAGCCATTGCATAATTATGCAATGTTTTTCCACTAGTAAAATGTTTCCTAAGAGTGAAAAGTCAAACTAAGTCATATGGTCTCTTAAAATTGCCATGGTAATTTTTAAGCTGCAATTTAAAAAAGTTAAGACACATTTTCACATTTTAACCCTTTACCCGTTTAGAAAAAAAAAAGTGCAAAGTATAACTCGCTGCCGTGTTCATTTAATTTTATATAACACATTCTTTGAGGCTAAAGCAGATCTGACTGGTTTTCAATGTGAAAATAAAAAATAAAAACTTTTCTTGGAGTTATTTCTAAACAGAACATGTCTCTAATCTTAACGAGATTTACAAAGAAGGAAAGGAAGAACAGGAAGGGGAAGGGGAAGAGGAAGAGGAAGAGGAAGAAGACAATGACTACAAAATATAGTCATTCTCTTCTTTTTAAATTTTTTATTCTTTTATTAATCTTGGGGTATGTGCTGCAGCCTCGAGCACCACTGGCGAGTATCCTCGGGTTAAATGGAGAAAACAGGAAGCGACTAACATAATTTATATGATTTATATGTCTCTCAATTTTAAGAATAAACAAGTGTTAGGATAGGAATTTAATTTTTAAAAATGCATTTTAAGGAGAAGACAAATAATCATGCTTAGTATATGTTCTTTATAATATCTTAATTGTGCTATCAAATCAAAGTCACTTATGCAATATTGTCCACTCTTGATACTGTAAGTTTTCAACACAATATGAATTGTGCTTATTAAAATTACTTTATTCATACAGAAGACAGTTTTTATGCTTTTTTCATTTCTTTATTTTAGAAAACAAATAAATGGGTTAAAAAATTCCATCAATGGTCTCTTAGAAAATATTTAAATCTGTATTAAACTGAGAATCTCCTAGTTCTATGATATTTGAGTGTTGAATGCATGCAAGGAAGCTTGAAAATAGATACCACATTATTAAAAGATTTTCCTTCTGACTATGCATATAAGTAACAAGAGTTCTTTCATATATATGTATATGCAAGTTAGTCTCTCCCGACATCATTATTCTTGATCTTTATTTCATAGTGCTGTAGTTCTTACTACTTTCTATTTACTTGTTTACTTATAGTTATTCTCTCCATGGAGTAGTAATTTTCATGATGTCAAGTGACTTATCAATACTGCCCAAAGTTTTATCACCAGTAGCTAACTCTTGTTTGACATTATAGATGCTGACATAATAGATGCTGAATGGAAGTATTAAATTGATAAGCAAATAAACTAATAAGAAAAAAGGAAATTATAATTTTTAACAATAACTTAAGGTACATTTATCTTTTGTGAAGAGAAAACTAAATAGTTTTAATACAAGAAAATTATTTTTATCACAAAATGTCTATGTCATAATGAAAAAAATTGTCTTAGTTCACTGAGGCTGCTATTTTAAAAAAACGTAAACTGGGTGAATTATGAACAACAGAAATTAATTTCTCAGACTTCTGGAGGGTGGGAAGTCCGGAGTCAGGGTGCCAGTAGGATCAGGTTTGTTCAGCGTTCACTTTCGGATTGGACGGGGCAAAGCAGCCCTCTGGATTCTCTCTTACAAGGCACTAATTCACCCATGAGAGCTCCAACCCAATGTCCCAATCACTTCCCAAAAGGCCTCACTGTCTAACGCCAGCACCTTGGGGGTTATAATTTCAATTTATGAATTTTTGAGAAGTACAAACATTCAGACCAGTAGCATAAACCAATAAAATAAACTACAACATGAAACTATAGAAAAAATGATCTGCTTTTACTATCGCTAACATAGCTAAAGCAATTATAATCCATGATAATATGGATTAAAAATATATTTGAAAGAAAATTTTAGTAAATTGATTAACTTGAAAATAAAATGTTCACACAGATGGATTTATGACAGTGCTTGAATATTGCAAGAGGCAAAATGAAGTACCTACTTATTTTCAAAATGAAAGGTATATTCTTGAACAATGACGTTAGTATAATTATACTATATCAAGAAAGATAAATGAAAGAATGTTTGTTTAATGGCAAATTATTAAAAACAAAGAAATGCACATCCAGGAATCATGAAATACATGTTTTATTTTAATATTTATCTTGAATATTTACCAAATTTCTAGACCTATTTGTTTAATTTGTACATTTGTGTTTGATATTTATGTAGGCATCTGTTTGAAGTATTTGCACTGAATAGCATGCAATTTATATAATGTATTAGTTTAAAGTATATATGGCATGAATTATATAATGCTATATCAACAAATGTTTCTTATAAAAATAAATAATATATTAATAAAATTTACTATACTTATCTACTACTATGAAAACTTTCATAAATATTGAGTATTAGTAACTTTCATAAATGATAACTATATAATCAATACTTTTATTGTACTTGAAGTTTAAAGTAAAAATGATAATTCGAGTGACTACAACAGCTTAACATACCAAAGACTGAGCCAATTCATATGAACATATGTTGTTTTATGATGAATTTAAACAGCACCAAGCGAATAAAAAAAGTAATTATATTTCTTGCATATCCTTACGTTTGATCATACTTCTATTATGCTAATTTTAATATTTTAACAGTCTTATTGGCATCATCCTGCCAATGATGAAAATTGGTGAGAATCTATTTTCGTTTAAAACTTAATTGATTTCTAAAACCTCTAGTGTTAAAGTAATATTCTAACATAACTCTTAAGTATGTTTGTATAAAAAAATTTTACAACTCTGTCTATTGACATTTGTTTCAAGGAAGATCTGCCATTAAGTAAGTAATTTCATTTAAATACTAACAAAAATGTCTTGCTGCTATGGTCAATATGACATAATAATTTATGAATCATTAATTTCACAAATAAATCATTTAAATATAATGTTTTAGATAATTAAATACATGTGCTACAAACTTCATCATTATATCTTTGTCCTTTGAAATGATTCCTATGTCCTCAGGGAATTAGATTTACCAGACACTAGAGTCTTTTCTAAGGCCCCCTAAAAATACAATGCTTTTTAAGCTTATTATAAAATGATTTGTTTAAAAGCACACTCTTCTTTTTTTTTTTTTTGAATTGGAGTCTCACTCTGTCGCCCAGACTAGAGTGCAGTGGCCACTCCCGGCCACGACAGCCTCGACCTGCTGGGCTCCGGCGATCCTTCCGCCTCAGCCTTCCAAGTAGCTGGAACTACAGGCGCACGCTACCACGCCCGGCTAATTTTTTGATTTATTGTAGAGATGAGGTCTGCCAAGTTGCCCAGGCGGGTCTCGAACCCGCGGGCTCAGGCAATCCACTCACCTCAGCCTCCCAAAGCGTGGGATTAGAGGCACACTCTTCTTAATGTAGTAATCACTAATAACCTAGAGCTTTTAAAATGTATGCTATTCACCAATTTATAAAGTAGAAAACAAATTTAGAGCATGATGTAAATTCTCCTTTTCAGACATCTTTAACGGCAAGACTTTTCTGATAACAGCTGAAAAAAGTCTGGCATATGCAACTTTCACAGGTACGGAATGAGGAGGTTCATTTGGGAATGACTTTACTCTACCATTAATCAAAATGCTTTTTCTCTCTGCCATGATAAAAAAAAAATCAAAACATATATACAAAGGTGTTGCCATGGTACCATTGCTTCCATTTTCTCCTGGAAGTCCTGTTCAGTCAGGAGCCTCTCAATCCACCTTCATTCTCACACAGTTATTTTTGTCCTATTTCCTGCCTCTCTGCCTTTCTGTGCTGCATTCTGGGTGAGGTCCTCAGTCCTATGATCAGGTCACTAATATTCTCTTAGATTCTGTTTACTCTAGAATTTATTCCATCTAGAAATTTTATTAATTTCAATAAAAATTGTTGTGCTCACAAAAGTTTCATTTGGTTTTATTATTTTTTAAATGTTTAAACTGGCAACTAAAAGTGTACATATTATTATGTACACAAGGTGTTTTGAAGCATATACGCATTATGGGATGACCAATTAGCATATGTGTCCTCTCATATAGTTACCATTTTGTGGTGAGAGCAGTTAAAGATCCACTCTCTTAGCTTTTCTCAAGAAGACAATATATTATAAACCATAGTCGCTATGCTATGGAATAGATCTCTTGAACTTATTCTGCATCTAAAATTTTGTATTCTTTGGCCAACATCTCTCTACTTCTGACTCCCAAACACCCGCTACCCTGGTAATCATCATTCTCCTCTCTACTTTTATGGGACAAACTTTTCTAGATGTCATACATGAATGAGATCGTGTGGCATTGGGCGTTCTATGCCTGGCTTATTCTGCTTAGCATAATGTCCTCTAGATTCATTCATGTTGTCAAAAGTGATAAAATTCAACTCTTTTTTGTGACTAAATAATATTCCATTGTGTGTATATCAATTTTTCTTTATTCATTCTTCCTTGGTGAACACCTAGGCTGATTTCATAGCTTGGATATTGTGAATAGTGCTGCAACAAACATGGGAGTACAGGTATCTCTTCAACATACTGATTACATTTTTTTGAATATATACCCAGTAGTAAGGTTTCTGGATCACATGGAGATTCTGTTTTTAATTTTTAAGGAAGCTCCACATTGTTTTTCATAATAGTCATTCCAACTTACATTTCCACCAACAGTGTTCCCTTAAATCCACATCCTGCCAACACTTATATTTTGTTTTGAAAACAGACATTCTAATAAGTGTAAGGTAATATCTGATCATGGCTTTAATTTTCATTTTCATAATTGGTTAATGTTGAGCATTTTTTAATATTGACCATTTGTATTTGTTCTTTTAAAAATGTTATTTAGTTCCTTGGCCCATTTTTAAATTGAATTATTTGTCTTCTTACTATTGACTTGTTTAAATTCCTTACAATTTTTAGATATTAACCCTTTATCAGATGAATAGTTTTAAAATATTTTCCCGTTCTGTAGGTTTTCTCTTCACTCTGTTGATTGTTTCCTCTGCTGTGCGGAAACTTTTTAGTTTGAAGCAATCGCATTCATCTGTGCTTTTGTTGTCTTTGCTTTAGTGTTGTATCCAAAAAATCATTGTCCAGACTAATGTTCTAGAGCGTTTCGTTTAAGGTTTCCTCATAGATTCGGGTCTTACATTTAAGCCTCTAACCCATTTTGAGTTGTTTTTTGTATATGATGTCAAATAAGGGTCTAATTTTATCCTTCTGCATGTAGACATTCAGTTTTCTTATCAGCATTTATTGAAGAGACCATCCTTTTCGCATTGTGTATTCTTGGCACCTTTGTCCAAAACTGGTTTGCTGTAAATGCATGGATTTATTTCTGCACTCTATATTCTTTTCACAGGTCTATGTGTCTGTTTTATGCCTGTACCTTGTTGTTTTTTGTTACTAAATATTTGTAGCATATTTTGAAGCCCAGTAGTATAATGCCTCCAGCTTTCTTCTTCTTGCTCAAGGATGCTCTGCATTTTGAGTTTTTTTGTGGTGCGATATGATTTTGTGCGTGTGTGTGTGTGTGTGTGTGTGCATGCGTGTGTGTGTGTATGAGTTGGGGTCTTACTCTGTCGCCCATGCTGGAGTACAGTGGCAAAAACCACAGCTCACTGTAGCCTCAACATTGGGCTCAGGTGATCCTTTCACCTCAACTTTCAGAATAGCTGGGACTTTAGGAACCTGCTACCATGACTGGCTAATTTTTTTGATCTTTTGTAGAGACAAGGTGTCACTATGCTGTCTCTGCTGGTCTTGAACTCTTGGACTCAAGCAATCCTCCTGCTTTGGCCACCCAAAGTGCTGGTAGTATACGCGTGAGACACCGCGCCTGGCCTCTATATGAATTTTATAATTGTTTTTCTTGTTAATTTTGAGAAGAATGTTATTGGTATTTTGATAGGAATTGTATTGAATCTATACATTGCTTTGGGTAGTATGGATATTTTAGCAATATTAATTCTTCCAATTCATGAATACCTAATATCTTTCCATTAATTTTTGTCTTCTTCCATTTCTTTCATCAATGTTTTATGTTTTTTAGGATAAAGATCCTTTACTTCCTTTATTAAATTTATTTGTTTTGTAAATATTGTTAATGAGACTTTTCTCTTGATTTTTTTCTTTTCAGATAATTTGCTGTTAGTGACTAGAAACACTACTGATTTTTGTATGTTAATTTTGCATCCTGCAATTTTGCTAGATTCCTTTATTAATTTTAACAGGTTTTTTTTTTTAAGTCTTTAGGGTTTTCTATTTATAAAGATCGTGCTTTCTGCAAACAAAAGCAAATTTGTTCCCTTCCAATTTATATGTCTTTTACTTCTTTCTCTTTCCTAAATGCTCTGGCAGCATATACACTACTGTATTGAATAGAAATATAAATATCAAAAGTGGGCATCCTTGTCTTTTCTGTGTCATAGAAGAAAAGCTTTCAACTTTTTCTCTGTTGAGTTAGCTATGTTTGTTATGTATAGTCCTAATTTACTGAAAACATCCCTTCTATACCTAATGTGTTGAGAATTTTTTATCATGAAAGAATGTTGAATTTTGTCAAATGCTTTTTTTTGCATCTATTAAAATGATCACATGGTTCTTGTCCTTCATTCTGTTGATGGGATTTATCAGCTTTATTGATGTGCATATATGAAACTATTCTTGCATACCTTGAATAAATTCCACTTGATCATGGGAAATGATCTTTATTGTTGAATTAGAGTGACTAGTATTTTGTTGAAAATTTTTGCATTTATATTTATCAGGGATATTAGACTGTAACTTTCTTTTTGTGTAGTGTTCTTGTCTGGCATGGTATCAGGGTAATGCTGGCCTAAAAAATGAATCTGTAATGATTTCCTCTTTTTCCTTTTTTTGGAAAGCTTTCAAAACAATTGAAATTAGTACATCTTTAAATGTTTGATAGAATTCAGCAGTGTGCCATCAGGTTCTTCTTTGTTGTGATTTTTTCAAATTACTGATTCAAACATTTTACTACTTATTGGTTTATTAAGATTTATTTATTTATTTATAATTTAGTCTTGGTAGGTTGCATGCATCAAATAATTTATATATTTATTCTAGGTTATCCAACTGGTTGGCATATAACAGTTTATAATCATCTCTTGTGGGCTTTTGCATTTCTATGTCAATTGTAATATCGCCTTTTAAATTTCTGATTTTACTTATTTGAGTCCTCTCTCTTTTTTCCTCAATGTAACTAAAGTTTTATTAGTTTTGTGTATCTTTTCAAAATAATTACTCCTGCTTTTAATGATCTTTCTTAGTCTCTATTTCTTTTATTTTTGCTCTAATTTGTATTATTTCTTTTCTTCTACTATTTTGAGCTTGTTTCTGCTAATTTGTTCTTGTTTTTCTTGAAGTATATTGTTTATCTAAGACCTTTCTATCTTTTTGAAATAAGTATTTACTGCTCTATACTTCCTTCTTAGAAATGTTTTTGCTGTATCATAAGTTTTGGTATATTGTGTTCCCATTTTTATTTGTCTAAAGAAAATTTTAAAATTCATTTCCAGTTTCTTCATTAAACTATTGGTTGGTCAAGAACATGTTTAATTTTCATGTATTTGTAAATTTTCCAAGGTTTCTCCTGTAATTGATTTCTAGTTTTATATTACTGGATCAGAATAAATATTTGATATAATTTCAATCTTCTGAAATTTTTAAGACTTTCCTTATAGCCTAACATGATCTATCCTCGAGAATGTTCTATGTGTAGTTAAAAATAATGTGTATTCTGCAGCTTTTGAATAGAATGCTGCGCATATAATTATCATGTTCACATGACCTACAGTGTAGTTTTAGTTTGATGTGTCCTTATTGATTTTTGTCTGGATTATCTTTCCGTTGCTAGAAGTAGGGTGCTGAAGTTCCTTAATATTATTATATTACAATCTACTTCTATCTTCCAGATTTATTAATATTTGCTGTATATATTTATCTGCTTTAATATTGGGTGAATATATATTTGTAATTTTATATCTTGTTGCTAATTGACCCATTTATCATTATATAAGTGCCTTATTTATCTCTTTTTGCAATTTGCCTTAGAGTCTATATTATCTGATATAAGAATGGTCACTCCTCTTCTTTTTGGTTACCATTTGCATGTAATATCTTTTTTTTTTTTTTGGAGTTGGAGTCTCACTCCGTCACCCAGACTGGAGTGTAGTGGCCGCTCTCGGCCACCGCAGCCTCGACCTGCTGGGCTCCAGCGATCCTTCCCTCTCAGCCTTCCAAGTAGCTGGAACTACAGGCGCGCGCTACCACGCCTGGTTAATTTTTTTGATTTATTGTAGAGATGAGGTCTCGCCAAGTTGCCCAGGCGGGTCTCGAACCCGCGGGCTCAGGCAATCCACTCACCTAAGCCTCCCAAGGCTCAGGATGCATAGAATATCTTTTTCTCTTCCTTCACTTTCAGTACTTGTGTGTCCTTACCAGTGAAGTGAGTCTCTTGTAAGCAGCATATAGTTGGGTCTTGTTTATTATCCATTTATCCACTCTGTCTTTTGATTAGAAAATGTAATGCATTTACATTCAAGGTAATTATTGACAAGTAAGGACTTACTATCACCATTTTGTTAATTATTTCCCAGTTGTTTTGTAGATTCTTTGTTCCTTTCTCCCTCTCTTGCTGTGTTACTTTGTGGCTATTATTTTAATGGTATGTTTTGATTCTTTGCTTTTTATTTTTTGTGTACCTACTATAGATTTTTCCTTTGTGGTTAGGTCACTATGAGACTTACAAAGAAAAATCTTATAGTTAAAACTGGTTTTAAACTGATAACAACTTAATTTTGATCACATACATGGGCACACATAATCCACACTTTTACTCTACTCCTTACTTCACATTTGGAATTTTTGATGTCAAAATTTACAACTTTTATATTGCATATTTTAAACAAATTACTATAGCTATTATTACTTTAATAGTATCACCTTTTAACCTTCGCACTAAAGATATACATGATTTACACACTACTATTACAGGCTTGGAGTATACTGAATTGAACTGCGCACTTACTTTTGCCACTGAGTTTCATACTTTCAGATATTTTCATGTTACTTATTAATGTTCTTTTTTTTTTTTGACTTGAAGAGTTTCCTTTAGCATTTCTTGTAAGACAGGTCTGGTGGTGATGAACTTCCTCAGCTTTTGTTTGTCTGGGAATGTCTGTCTCATTTCTGAAGAATAGCTTTGCTGAGTACAGTATTCTTAGTTGACTGTTTTTGTTTTTTCTTTGACACTTTGAGTTTATCATCCTACTCTCTCCTGGTCTCCACTGAGAAGTCTTCTGTTAGCTATGTTTAAAATTTTCAATACATTATTTGCTTTAGTCTCTTGTTTTCAAAATATTCCCTTCTTTGAATTTTTTGACTGCTTGGTTATATATTCTTGAAGTAGTCATTTGGATTGAATCTGATTAAAGACTTCAACCTTCCTGTACCTGGAAATTTCTCTCTTCAGATATGAATATTTTTCTCAGTCTCCCAGACTGGAGGGCAGTGGCTGCTCCCACCGCAGCCTCGACCTGCTGGGCTCTGACTATCCTTCCACCTCAGCCTTCCAAGGAGCTGGAACTACAGGCGCGCACTACCACTCCTGGCTAATTTTTTGATTTATTGTAGAGATGAGGTCTCGCCAAGTTGCCCAGGCAGGTCTCGAACCCGTGGGCTCAGGCAATCCACTCACCTCGGCCTCCCAAAGCACGGGATTACAGGCTGAGCCACCGAGCCCGGCACTACTGTTTCTTTAAATAAACTTTAGCTTTCTTTTCTTTTTCTTGAACTCCCATGACTCAAATGTGTGGTTTTTTTGTTTCTGTACCATATCCAATGCACTGTAAAAATTCCTGTTTATTCTTTTTTGTTTTTGTCTCTGACCATATATTTTTAAATAACTGCTCTTCAAATTCACAAGTTCTTTCTTCTCCTTGATGAATTCTGCTATTGATACGCTCTATTGCATTTTTTTTTCATTTTATTCATTTTCTTTTTAAGCTCCAAGATTTGTTTAATTTTTTTTCTTATGATTTTAGACTTTCTATTAAATTGTCTATTCTAGTCAATTATTATTTTCTTCATTTTGTTGAATTTTATCTCTGTATTTTCTTGAAGTTTAGTGAGTTTCCTTAAAACAGTTATTTTGAATTCTTCATCATATATCTCTATTTTTAGGGTCAGTCACTGGCAACTTTATTTTGTCCATTTTGTGATGCCATTTTTCCATTTTCTTGATTTTTGTGGTCAAGCATCAATGTCTATATATTTGAAGAAATAGGTACTTATTCTAATGTTAGCAGATTGGTTTTATTTTGGGAAGGCCCTGCAACAAGCACAGCAGTGAGACAAAACAGAAGACCAGGGAAGCTGCACCTGGCATGGCAGTGAATCCCACTGAAGACTGCCTGTTGCTGAGGTCTGTCTGGAACCACCAGAGGTCAAGTCCACCATCCAAGCCTGAAGCATGGGACTGTGGTATTGCCTGGCACTGAAAAAGCTCTATAACATTAATCTGGTCAATGGCTTTTTGTATATAACCCCAAAGCAAAGGCAATAAAAGCAAAGAGCCTCAGTCTGCAGATTCTGGTCTGCAATATGGGGCCATGGTGTTCTGGCTGGTGCTGGGTTGCACTGTGGCAGGGCCCATGCTGGAATCTGCGGCAAGGTTTTATACTTAACTTTCCTTCCACCTCAGCGAAATACCTCTCAGGAGTGGTATTTCTATCTGCACTGTGTTGCCTGGGTTTGAGGGAAGAATGTCATAAGTAATGTAAAATGGTCTTTTCTACCCTCTTCAATGTTTCTTTTCTTAGTATTATGCTTCAGTTAGATACTGTAACCTCTAAACTTGCTTTTTTAAGGTCTTGTGAAGATATTTTTGTTCTCTCCCCTTCTGTAGCTCTTTTTCTCTCACTCCATCTACCTATTCATCTATCTCCCTATCTCTTTCTTTCCCTTACCCTATTATTAACCCTCCTTATTTCTCTGTGTTTTAAACATTTTCATTTAGCTTACTATGAGTCAAGTGCAGAACACCACGCTCAAATAGTCCCTTCTTCATGATGGCATCAGTCAATCATTAAGCCAAGGAGCAACTTGACACAGTTTTCTTTTTTTTTAAAGTGGTATGTTGACCCTCTCACCTACTTTGGTCTATAGTGTCCCACAAGGTCATAGCCCCAGACTCAGTCACAATCATATTTCTAGCCTTCATTCCTGAGAGGAATTGAATGCACAAGAGTCATTCTTCCCAGGCGTAAAGCAGAAAGGCCATTATTTCTAGTTTCAAGAACTGCATAGAGCTTTTGTAGGCCATGTCACTCGCAGTTAAACTCCAGACTGTAGTTTTAGACCCACTCACAACTTTGCATTTCCAGTCTACAGAGATATTGATCTTTCCTTTGAACCCAGCCATATCTTATAGGTTTTCTTTATTCTGATTTTTCATGGCTATTGTTTGAAGCAGTGGAAGTGTGTTAAATATGAACTGATTGTGCTTTCCCAACCAAAAATGTCAGATGATTATTAGAAATATATTGATAAGAAAGTTATAAACATATAAAAATTATAAGCAAATATAAAAGGCTAGTCAAGTTAACATATTGTAAGACAAGATAGTTTTAGAAAAGATATCTATAAAAATATTGGCATAAACCTTTTGGCAATACTGAGTTTGAAACAATGCTAATTAATATTCTGTGGCCTAAGTAAGCTGAGAGGGCCAGTCCAAATGGTAAGGTCATGGGTATGCCATAGTCACTCTGTGCTGATCTGAAGAAGAAAACAAAAGATCTCTGCATAAGTAAGACTGCATCCAAACTGTTAGAGTCTGTTCAGTGCTACTACTCTTCACTTAGTTCGTGTTACATCCACTCTCACCTGGACTATTCTAACAGTCTCTCTATTCTCTCATTGCCAGTTTATTTTCTCTTATGACAAAAGATATTTCTATTCAAAAAATAATCATGACAGATCTTTACACTAAAGTTTCCAATAGTTCCCTGTGTTTATAAGAAAGAATCTGATTTTCTAAATATGGAATGGAAGACCTTTATGGTCTGACCCCAACTACAATCTCGGCTTGTCCTGCTGAAACTTAAGTACCTTCTCTATCAGCAAAACCTTTCCCAGCACAGTGCATCACTCTATTACTACAGGTCTTTTTTCTTACTGACTTCTCTACCCAAAATATCTTCTCTTTTTGCTAATGCATTCTCCTTAGCATCCCTCTCCTCCACAGTGACCTGAAAATTTTTATTTTTAAAAACTCAGGCCAAATATCTCTTTCTGCTTGCCAAAGCTCAGTTAAAGCAATTATCAAGGTGTATTACTTATTTGTTGAAACATTTATTGTGTTGTATCACTTATTTGTAAACAAATTTTTATAAATAAATAAATAGTATAACTAAGCCTTCCACAGTCTTCATCTCATTCATTCCAGGATTTTCAGTGTCTGGAACAATGCCTGACATACAGTAGATACTGAATCCATGTTTGTGTTGATCTGTCTTCAAACCCAATATGATATCCTTCTTCCAACTCAGTAGATAGAATTTATTTATTAAATAAGCAAAAGTGTTGTGTCAAGAGGAGTGTGCAAAGAATGGGAAGAGAGATTTGAAATTGTATGAAAAACAGTGAAAAACAACAAAACATTAATTTTAGGTAGGAAAATATTTGAGGAAAACAGTAAGTTTGTCTTTTACTATTAATTAAGCTTTTTTACTTGGTGTGTCCAAAACAATTTTTTAAAAATCTGATACTTTGTGATTCATAAATTTTCATAATCAAACTATTTATTTAAGAGTGTTCAGTAATCCAAGCCTACCCATTGGAAAAGTCAAGAAGTTACCTTCAAGTGGTGACATTCAAATTATCCTACATATAATTGAATGTGGCCTTTCACCTGTAACTAAATCTTAGAAAAAATATACTATTTTTTATTATATACTAAATATTTAATGCAAAAATTAAAGTAGGAAAGCACCCAACTGTAAATATCTGCTAGGGATCATTAATAGACTATGTCTGACTTCGTTAAAGATCACTTATTTAATGATTTTGAAAAAAAAGAAGAGCTGTTAAAAGAGGGCAGAACCTGGAATTAGCAGTCACAGATATAGTAGCTTGAGTTGATTAAATAACCACTGTTGGCTAAGCACTCCCCACACTCGTGTTGTTTAGTGTTCATCATAAACCAACTTCAACAGGCGACATTATTTCTCTCATTATACAGACCATGTTTAGAGAGGTTAAGTTGCCAAAATCTCACAGCTAGAAAATGACTTGGCCAGATTTTTAACCCAGATCATCTTTATTCCCAAGTCAGTGCTCTGCTCATTTTCTATACGGAATAGATTTAAGTAGACAAAAGAAGCAGAGAGATTGTCAATCAATCAGTATAAAGTTGATTAAAGATGACCTCAAAGAATTAATTAAATCAAGGGATGAGAATGGTGACAGGAATAAGGACACTGAACTGAATTTATCATATGGCATTAGGAATCCAGAGCATTGCCCCAAAGCAATAGCAACACAGTTTAAATTCACCCACTTATGGAAAAAACAGAAAATCCAGAAGACAAATGAGTTATTTGTTCAATTCCTTTCAAAACTGTCAAATAAACATATTTGGAGAAAATCACAGTGGCTGCCAACCACAAAGCCTTTACAGAAGTCTCTGTCGGCTATTCCTAAAAGTCAAGCAACATCATCATCATGCCATCTCTGGTGTCTCCATGGTCACTCCCTTTTCAGAAAGTCACTCTTTTCATTTGTCTCTGGATTCATTCATTGATTTGCCACTCATAAACAGAGTTGTGCATTGTATTACTGCTCTTGGTGCACCCATAAGCAAGGGTGGTGATATATATGCAAATCCTAAGATCTTTTGTTTATAAATTCACTGAACAACTTTGATCATTGTATTCTGCATGCCAATGTTGAACTGAGTGTGTGTTGGTGAGTCTGTTATTTTTTGCATCATTTTCCATATACGTAACTCATGAAAATATTTAGCATTCAAAGAAAAAGGACAATGACAAAATAATGCCTTTTATTTTGTATCACATATTTAAAAGTTGTTTCTAAAACTCTATAGCATCTTATTCTCTCAATACATCTGATTATTAATATTTTTCATTCATTTATTATGTTTCTATAGAAAGTGGAAAAGAATTTTTAAAATTATTTAGCCGCTTACACAGTAGAAAGTCAAAAAGCATTGTAACAAATTATCTCAATCCCAGTTCAGCTCATTAAAATAAAGTAAGAGATAATACATAATCATAGTATCAGACACAATGCATTACATACTTAAACATAAGATAACGTGCAAAAAAGATATTTTAAATAGGCAAAACAAGGGAATTGGAGAATATCATCCTAAGTGAACTAAGGAACAGAAAACCAAACACCTCATGTTCTCACCTATAAGTGGGAGCAAAACTAAGAATCAGCAAAGGCATAGAGATGGTATAACGGACCCTGGAGACTCAGAATGGGTTGGGGAAAATGGGTGGGGGGACAAAAAAATCACCTGTCAGGTACAATGTACACAGGTAGAGGTGGTGGGTACACTTAAAGCCTAGACCAAAAACTATTTGTATCCCCCAAAGCTATTGAAATAAATTTTTTGAAAAAGACAAAACAAATCAACTGTCACAGTCAATGACAGGTGCCTGGAGACTAACAGATAGTTTTACTAGATGTTTAAGAAATACCCCTGTGTTTGGAGATGACAGAAAATACTAGTGTATTTAGTTCTTCAAAAGTATTGACTGCCTACCAACTATTTAACTATATTCTAGATACATAATATATGTAAGGCATCAAGCTAAATGCCTGGTCACAATATATAATAAATTTATGTATTCTTCTCTTATTGGTTTCTTGTTTTCTTTTCTTTTTTTTTTTTTTTTGAGTTGGAGTCTCACTCTGTCGCCCAGACTGGAGTGCAGTGGCCGTTCCCGGCCACCGCAGCCTCGACCTGCTGGGCTCCAGCGATCCTTCCGCCTCAGCCTTCCAAGTAGCTGGAACTACAGGCGCGTGCTACCTTGCCCGGCTAATTTTTTATTTATTGTAGAGATGAGGTCTCACCAAGTTGC